>JAWWEO010019145.1:0-16800 GCA_035582975.1 Ormyrus labotus | reverse complement strand
AATTGCGGATAATTAGCGGCAAATTATCCGTAAAGAATATTTTCAATTTTTTGAAATTGCCCTGCTAGCTTGAAGGAAGTGCCACAGACTGTCAAAATCCAAAAAATGACTATACTTTATAAGAAATTTTACTATACTGTTTGGTAAATTGTCCTATGTATGTAAGAAATTTTACTATACTCTTTGGTAAGTTTTCCTATAATGTATGGTAATTTTTTGGGTTTTGACAGTCTGTGGCGGCGTTACTAGGCAGTATGGTCATTTTTGCTAAACTTTTCTCTCAGTATAACTGCAAGTGGCAAATTTTTTGAGTTGATTAGTATACAAGACCACATTGGTAACATATTTCATATATAGGAACGACATTTAAATAAAGTGTACTGCGAACACAATGTAAAGCGTGCTTTACTTAATTAATTCGGTCTATCTGAAAGTGTTTGAAAGCGTTTTAAAAATGTATAAAGAAATAATTGCGAATTTAGAATATGTTTCAACGTAAAAATCAGACTTAGGAGGTAACTAATACAGAAATTAGAAGAAATTTACTTTTATTAGCCCTGGTAGCAAGTTTCCGAAAATATCGCTAGAATTCCATACGAATTTCCATACAAGGAACATGAATTCTACCGATAATATCGGTAGATCCAGACTTGTAAGTTTATTGAATAATTATTACATTTTTTATATTTTCTAGTTCTAATTTAATTTAAATATTAACTAAAAAAATGATTAATCATAACAATACTTAATATAATTATATAAAAAATATAAATAATTAGATAATTATTCAATAAATTTATTTCATACAGTTTTAATAAAATTAAAATTTAGTTTAGATTGCTGCTTTTGTTCTACCGATAGTTTATGTAGAAACCATGATCAAGTCGCCGATAATGATGTTCAGATGGTGCATTTCGTAGTTTTCGAGGTGTAGGTGTCGATTCACCTTAAGGTGATTATCTCCAAGTACCAGGTCGCCGATGATGATGTCCAGGAGGTGTGCTTCGTAGTTTTCGGGGTCTAGGTGTCGATTCACCTTGAGGATGCTACCCGACGGCTCTTGCTCCCCGATGATGATATCCAGGTGGTGCGCTTCGTAATTTTCGGGGTCTAGGTGTCCATTTACCTTGAGGTGAATATCTCCAACTACCAGGTCGTCGATGTTCATGTTCGGGTGGTGGGCTCCATAATTCTCAAGGTCTAGATGTCGTTTCATAACACGATGTCTGACGAAACTTGCTCCCAAAATTTTCAATCAATATTCTTAGCCTGTTAAAACAGTAATTGTGTTCATTCTATACCAATTTAAGTAACATTTTATTTATGAATAGTTATTAATAAAATTCTATTGATTCAAACAAATTTTTTTCACAGTGTTACTTTCAAGAAAAACAGGCCTGAATGAAGTAAAAAAAAAACTCCATACATATAAAAATTATAATCCATCCTTTTAAGCACTTATTTATCAACATAAGCTCGAGATAAACTGAATTTGCACACCCGCAACACTTAAATCAACAGTGCAAAGTACACGTCGTTGCATCCACCTCTCGATTTTTTTTCTGAAAACCGTGCCCTTAAGCACGACGCGCGCACCTCCTTTCACCCCACTCGCAAGAGCGAAAAAATAAGGCAGCAGCCTCCTTTCATCCACCTGAATTATCGAGGAACGCAATTCGCGCTGGGATCGGTGCTCGATTTCAGCAAGTAATAACCACAGGCTCCCCGCTTAATTCTTTCCCATGATACGTTTGACAAACGCCCACAAATTACCGCTTCGTGATGCCTCTATCGATCCAAATCAAATTAACCGCGCGCGCGCGCGCGCAGATCGCAGCTCCGGCGGCGGCGCGAAACTCATCGAATGCCCCACTTACGCAATAGTAATAATGCATCTTCATTATCAATTATTCATATCGGGCCGAATAGTTCGAATGCTTTCTCACCTTTGTCTCGGGGCCTTTTGGGAGCGCCTCCTACGCTTTAACTCGCGCGGCCTGTGACGTCATCGGTTGCAGGCGAGAGAAGCGAGAGCTCGGGACTCCCCCTTGAGAAAAAATTCGAACGGCCGCCTTTTGTCTCTGGAAATGGAAGGAATGGAGGCAGATGGAGATGTTTCCAAGAGAAATGGGCCTTTCGGGGATTTTCGAGAGGAATGCCGTCGTGGCAGGAGGAGCGCTCTTATTTTAGCGCTCCGACGGTTGCGCGGGCCTTTGTTGAGCTTCTGCTGGTAAAGTATGTAAGAAATAAGAGATGTTTCTCGGGCATAATAATGCTAGATTTGGCGAGAGTAAATAAATAGCTTTTTTATAGTCTTCAATTTCTGTCGCTTTTATTTATTTTTCGAAATAGTTAAATATTAAATCTTGTTTAAAACGTAAAGTTAATCGTGTGAAGAATTTTAGATTTTTAATCGTGAAAAATATTTAATACGATTTGCTTGACGTCCGTTTAAACTATCTTTTTTTTATGCTAAACAGTAAGTCGCGTTACTAATGTCCTTCAAATAAATTTATAAACAAACCACTTCATACCGAGCACAAAAATCGGAATTATTTTCTACTTCGTACGAACCAAGTCCCCTTTGAGCTTTATTAATTTCTTCTCCCGTCGCTTCCACGCCTGCAGTTATTACGTATTCTTTCGGTTGCGGAATAATCGAGATCTGGGATAAACAATACAAGTGTATATATACACCTCGAGTACTCCATCGGTCTTTCCGGCTATTCTCGATGGGAATTCTCGATGCGGGAGCGTCGCTGGGCGCATTAACATTTTCGAACTAGGAAAATCTCCCCGTATTCCAGGGTTTTAAGCCTTTACAAGTGTTCGTTTATGTAATTCCATTGTGCGCTGTATATTTATGTATTGATTACGAAATTGCCGAGCGAAAATGCATCGTTAGCAGCCTAATCGCCGTTCGGGGGGGAATCCGAGAGTCCGTAAACCAAAACGATTGGGATTTAGTGGGATGTCTATTATTAGGTCGTAAGGTGCTTATGGGGGTCCCTAATTAAATAGGGAGCTTGTTTTCTCGATGCAGCTTTGTGGGAAAGAGAAATTTTTTTTTTTATTTGCAGTACGCGAGTAATGTTCTTGGAAAATAATGGAGGCGTGCGATGTGAAAATTTTAATTTTTTTTAAAACTTCTCTGAAAGCGTTTTGAAGGTTCAGGTAAGGAGTCTTCGGCGTTTTTGGATAAAATCATGTACATCTCTAAAATTCGACAATAATGAAAATAAACTATTTTACCAGATTCATTTACGAGAAAGAAATTCTGTGATTGAAAAAGTTATTTTCCAAAACAATTGTTATCAAAAAATTATCATTTTAATATTATGTATTGTAATCGTATCGGGCTCCTCAACAAAATCGATGAATACTCCGAAATAAAATCATGAGTCTCCGTGAAACAAAGATATATTTATATTTTTGACTCTGATAAAACATTATGTTAACGTAAAGTACTAAAAATATCATAAGCATACCTTTTTAATTAATTATTTGGGGTTTGTTTCATACTGTAATGTAGCTTTCAGATTTCGATATTCAATAATGTTAGACACAATTAATTAAACTTTTTTTTTATTAAATTCTAGAGTTTCTTAAATATTAACAAAATAAATATTCATTAACGTTTATAAAATGATAAGCTATTACAATGTTAAAATGCATTGAATTTAACTATATTTTCTAAAAAAAAAGTCTTCCGGCTCCTTTTAACATTACAATCTCTGCAGTAAACTCGTATAATCTGTACAATAAACTAAAAAGTCTAACTAATCAATTATTTTATAAAACGCCTTAAGTTTCAAAGAAAACGTAAAACGTACCGATTTTCCTTCACTCAAATAACACAAATAACACAACAACCGTTTTCACGATCGCTTTTAAAATAAATATTATCCACGCAAACGAATCAAAGATTCCAGCGTCTCTACTCGGTTTTACTCGAGGAACCATTAGGATTAGGCTCGTTATTAGCGGCTCTCGCGAACAGCAGGAATAACTGCTCCAAAGTCGAGGATAACACGGAGAAATCATCGATGCAGTCGTATTTGCTTTTCATTACGTTCATCACGTTGTACATCTTCCTCCAGGTGGTTTCGTTCGGCGTTACGTGGTACATGAGGTAACCCTGCAATAAAACCGAATAAAGATCCACATTTTTCCCTCGGCGCTTATTTTTTTTTTTTTTCCTTTTCGCGGGGCCAAGCAAATTTCGTGAGATTCGCGGTGGGTTTATGCTCGGGATTGCGATTATGACTGCGAGATTCGTATCGTTGTAATGCCGGTTTTATAACGCCTCTCCGCGCGAAGTAAAGGGACAATTAAGAAAATATTCATCTAAAGGATGCGCTGTTGAATCGGAGGAGTGTTTATATACAAGAATTTCAAAATGCAGACTTTTCTCGGCTACTCTTCGGCGTTTTTTTTTAAAGTTTTTATTCAACCTTCGACTCCCTTAAAATTTTACCGTCTAAATCGAATTCTCCTCGAAACCACGAGGCGATTAATTTTAATGAATTTCCCTCGAATAAAGAAACCGAAAACTCATCGGCGTCCAAAAGAACTCGCGCGACCCCGGAGAAAAATTGTGCAACCCAAACCTACCGAATGCTCGTCCACAAGCTCGCAGCCGAGCGACTGAACCATATCATCCTTGATGCCGCTGATCTGATCTCTCGCCTTTTCAGGATTCATTTTTATTTGGATGTCGTAACCCGCGCCGAAACGTTGCTTCAGCTCTTGGGATGGTCCTATGCAGACTAGCCTGCCACCCACCATTATAGCCAACCTGTTGCACAGGGCCTCGCACTCCTCCATGCTGTGAAGGAATCGAGCGAGTTATGTTATACTCTTATCGCCGAATTATTACGTTTACGGCGCGTCATTGTTTGGGGAAAATGATATTTTTAATTGAAGGGAAATTATTGTAAAATCGGTCGAGTGGTCTTTTACTTTTGATTTTTATCATTGAAGTATGTGAAAGTGAGCCTTTGAAATTGTAAACTCATTGCACTGATATTATTGTAGATACGTTTTACAACTAAGGAAAGGAGGTTCCAAGCAGAAACTATTTCGGTTTTTAAAAAGTATAATGTTAATTTAGTTGCCTGTTATTTTGTATAAAAAAAATAAAAATCAAAAGTAATATTCGAAAGTAAAATGAAAAATTGGAAACTAATAATTATAAATGTATTTTTTTATGAATGTGTTTTAATAATTAAAAAAGTATGCTACCATTATCCACACTCAGACTTAAAAAATTCCTCTCAAAGTTCAATTAAACAATTAAATAAAAAAAAAATGCTCTTTGACACGTCCGATTTGAAATAAAACCCGACCGTCTCGTCTCTCACCGAAATTGAAAATTCTCCCAACACCCACCCGTCTCGTGTCGAAATCCGAACCCCTTACAAAATCATCTCCCCGGGGCCCAAAGTCACCTTGCAAAATCGAGCAATACACATATATATATATATATATATATATACATGACTCACCTGTGCGAGGTGAGCACGACAGCCTGGCCCGTCGTCTGGCAAGATTGAATGACGTTCCAGAGCGACCTGCGAGCTCCAGGATCGACGCCCGTCGTGGGCTCGTCCAACAAGACCAGCTTCGGTATGCCGATCAGGGCGATCGCTATGTTCAGCCGGCGCTTGTTCCCCCCGCTGTAAGTGCCGCTCGGCTGCGCGGCGCAGGCTTTCAGATCTGAGGACCAGTGACGAATGTTAATTGACGTTAATGGCTCTCTCTCTCTCTATCTCGGTTAGGCTGGTTTAGGACTATACTCACTGAGGCGGTCGATCCAGGTTTCTACCTCGGCCTCGATTCGGTCCTCCGGAATGCCCCGCAGACGACCGAAGAGGCGCAGGTGCTCGTAGGCGTTCAGGGACCTTATTATCGCGTCGTGCTGCGGGCAGTAGCCCATTTGCGAGAGGAACTGAAAGAGTCGAGATTGACCGTTACGCTGTTTGTGTCCGAATGGTGGTGAATGATGGGGCTTAGAGGAGAATGGAGGGGGTGAGACGATGACGTTTGGTGCTTGTATTTTTAGGTTTAAAAAACAAGGGCTTCTCGATTGCTCCAATTATTTTTTAGCGTTTCAATTGCTGGCGCGAAATTGCAAAAATTTGGGGTTGTATTTTTCTGAAGGTATGATACACTTTAAGTAGATCACGAGCAATTATTGAGTTTCAATGAGACGTAGCATTGCGAATTTTAAGCACTTTTCATTTTAATTACCAAATATTTTTCCTTTTTTATGTAAAGTATTAAAGTAAAAAAAAATAATTATTACGGTTTATAGAGCCTCAACTTTACAAACTTTTATAAAAAAAAAAAAAATGTTTTATTTACAGTGCAACAAAAAATTGGAATTTCCAATTTCTCTACTTACGTATTTCCTATTTTTGGCATAACTCTTATCGTCTATGTACATAACACCGAAATCAGGAATTTCGCCTCCGGACATCATTCTAAACGTGGTACTCTTTCCAGCGCCGTTGACACCAAGCAGTCCAAAGCACTCACGCTGATTAACACTAAAGCTGACGTTCTTTACCGCCTGGAGCTTTCCGTATCTCTTACGCAATTGATAAACGAGGAATGCTTTATCCTTCGGATCCTTCGCGTATGTAGAATGGCCGTTTTCTACCTTGCCACTAGCCTGGCTGATGACAGTGCTTAGTTGAGCTGCAATTGAAATTGACAAAATGTAGTCCACTTATTCATATTCAAAGTATTATAATTATACGTACAGTTTTCTAAAGCTGTGATTTGCCGAGCGATAGAATATTCCTCTTGTCTGACTTGTTCGTCGATGCGCGATTCTACTTCCTTGTCCTTCGTCATTTTGGCTCTCCATATCTGAATCAGTTGGTATTCTAGTATTACTAACAATGTTATGTACAATATTGGCGTAACAACCATGTAGACCAGACTTTCTTCTAAACTTATGTCTGATTTGAAATTGCCAAAGTAATCCAAGTAACGACTGCACTTTCCGTCGTAGCATCCAAGCTCTGTAACAATTGTTGTGATTAAAGTCAAAACGACAAGTTCTATGTTACAATAACAATATGCATTTCTTACTGCAACAATCTTCAGATGTTGGAAAATTTGGATCTTTTGGGCACACAAAATCGTAGAAGCTGTTTGATAACTTCTTACACCTTGCATTCTTTTGGGCAGTCGTGTAAAACGAAACCTGACCGTGGAAGAAACTCACGTAGGGGATCAAAAGAAAGATTCCCTTCTGAATTGGTCGAAGAATTCTCACAGATTCGTAATAATTCAGTGTTGCGTTGACAGCGTACATAATAATTTCTAAAGTCACTGTACAAATGGTGCATGCAATAATTAATTAATATTAGTTTTAGTGCGAAGTCGGAAAAGTGTATAGATTGAGAAAAATCTTTACCTATACCCACAGGAATATACGTCAACAATCTTGTTACGGAACTTGTACCTGCTTTTATGAAACTAAAGAGGTAGATTACAGGTAGTATATTAAACGCAAATACTACCAACAATAGTAAAGAAATCACTGAAACAATTATTTCTTTGTTAATTATACAACTTTTCGAATGTATCATCGAAAGAAACCAAACCAACTTACGTATTTCCTTCGCTTCATACAATTTCAATTCAAGAATATAATCCATAGAAACGAATCCAATGATGATTACAGCTATTATAAACAAAAGTACAATCAGATCACAGATAAACATCGTTCCCCAGTACGTCCAACAAGATAGGCCAGTCATCCTCTGGAGCTGCTTGATGCTCGTGGAGTTTTCACGCAGAGGATGAAGAACGAACATCGCAACCGTCGGGAAAAATAGGAACGCAAGTACCACAGCCGTAGTGAAACCATTGACCAACGACAAGTCACTTGAATATGATATCGATGGTAGCTGCTGACCAGTTACGCTGATCGAGTAATCATCACCCAAGACATTCTTGATCACAGTGTTGGTCAGCATGTTGACTGATATGGGAAGGCTAAAGGTTGCTTTTTCTGAGTAGAGGGCATTGATGACTAAACCATTTTTAGTTTGGTTGAACTCCGCCGCAGCAATCATGTGATTGTCGTAGAAATCGAGATTCTTCTTTGCGAAATTGATCAAAGCTGCGAAAATTTAAATTGTAAGTTTTTTCATTTGGTTAACGAATTCTTTCGTTATTTACCTTTACTGACACTTGCTTCGTTTGTAGCTTCGTCTGCTTTCCCGTTAAAACTCTCAGTAAGGCGACGGTACGTATTTCCGAAATCCTTAACATCACTTTTAAAATAGGTATGAGGTTCACTGTATATGTCAAGTTCCATTGGTAATACTTTTTGGGTATTGATAGCATCACTTTGTTTTAAAATAAGCGAAATACAAACTAATGCCATAAGCACCTGAAGATAAAAGTTGAGAATTATGACATGTAAATGTACTTAGAAAAAAAATTGAAATAAAGAAAAAAATCCAATTTTATTTTACCAAAAACAGCATTATACCAATGACAGAGAAATTTCTTTTGGTATAACTGATTTTTTTTAAGAACAATCCACGAATAGATTGCATAAAAAGTTGCATGTCTGTCAATTTTATCTCAGGTTTCGTGAAAGGTTGACGCCCCTTTGTTGAATCCTCTTCATCCTGTGTAACTCTAAAAGTAACACAAAATAATTACGTAGTCATTTTTATGAATCAAAAAGAGTATCAATAATAATAAAAAAGATATAATATTTACTTCAAGAAAACTTGTTCCATACTAATTAATGAAACACTCAAACCGGATATACCAAGTTCTTCTTTCTTTCTTTCAACGTTATCTAATGCATCTGGTAAATCTGGTGAATTCGGAACGCTTAAAACTACTTTACTACCATCCTCGTTAATTATTTTTGATTCACAATCAAGTTGAAATCGCACTTTTTCAATATCACATCCTGGTTCAACAGCTAAAGTAACTTCAATGTTTCCTTTCCCTTGACAAAGAATGATTATTTTTTACAATTATTATTTTCTACAATCATTAAAATTTAATTAATAGAACGAAAAATTAGAATAAATACCTAGCAATTTTTTAAGGAACATTGATGTTCCGTAACTTCTTAATTGACCAGTATGTAATATTGCAATTCGGTCTCCTAAAATGTCAGCTTCCTCCATATCGTGTGTACTGATTAGAATCGTTTTATGCGTTCTCATTTTCTAATAGTCATAAGAATGAAATTAATTTTACTTTTATTTTATACTAGCAATAATAAAAATTGTAATTTTTACCAATATAACATCCCAAATAACGCGTCTACTTTCAGGGTCCAACCCAGACGTTGGTTCATCCAAAATTAAAATCTGTATAATGTTGTAAATCTTTTAATTTTAGAAATTCAAATTATAAGAACTACGTGGCAATAAACTTACGCTAGGAGCTCCTATCAGCGCCATACCAAGGCAAACTCGACGCTTTTGGCCACCAGACAACTCTGACGGTATGGAATTACGTTTATCATATAACATAAACTTTTTTAGATAAATATCGATATTTTGGTCAATTTCTGCTTTTGTTTGCATTCTATTTTTCAGCTAAAAATAAAATTTTCAATTTTCAATTGATTATAATTAACATATGTATTATCATGTAAGCTTTAGTTATGAAGAAAATATATCTTTACCATAGCGAAAAACTTTAATTGCTGTTTTACAGTAAGATTTGGGAAAACCATGTTTTCTTGAGTACACAATCCCATGTCATTCAGAATTTCTCGGGAATGATGTTTTATATTTTTCGAATTTACAAGTACTTGACCACTAGTTGCACCCATCATACCTGTCAAATATAAAAGGTATGAAAGTATTGCTTAAATTGTACATAAAATTAATACAATATAATTTTTACCTGTCAAAATGGACATCATGGTAGTTTTACCGGCACCATTATGACCTAATAAAGAAGTTATTTGGCCTTTATAAAAATCTATTGAAACACCTCGTAATGCATGAACTTTCTGAAATATAATACAGTATGATTAGTTTAAAAAATCTAACAATAATTCTTTCTGATTTCTTACCGATTTGTTAAATAGACTTATATTGTAAGATTTTTTTAAGTTCCTAATTTGAATTCCCGGAGGATATAATCCTGCAGGTACTTGTTCAAAAGGTTTTCCATTCGTGACATCATAGTCAACACCTTCTGCACTGTGGTCTTCCTCGTCTTTACTTTTTCTCTAAAGATAAAGAATATAGTTAATTAAAATGTACGTGCCAAATATAAATATTGATAAAACCAGTTTCGTACTTGAAGGAAATAAAGTGGGTGCTTTTTCACACCATACTTTCCAGGATTAATTTCGTAAACGTAGATTGCGAGTGAAAATTGGAAGATGATTCCTATAATAGACAGTATTAATACCATTCCCATACTTCCTCCAAGTTTGTAGGCTTCATCTCCAACAGTAAATAAATTGCTCCAATTCACTCCTTCAGCTAAAATTTGAATTATAATGATTAAAATATAATAATTTCTACTTTAATATTATTGATTAAATTAGTAATTATAAAGTTTACCAATTGTTTCGTAGTAATTAAGTTCTTCCATGGCACGGAATAGTAATAAGTTAGGGAAAAGTATGCCTAAATATGGCGCAACTTGGTACGTATCATCTTGGAAACCGTATAATTGCAGTACTTGTGAGCAGGTATAAAGGATTAAAATACCAAATATCACATGTAAAGCTGTTGACATAGAAAAATATTGTAGATTGATGACGGTAATAGAAAATATTGAATTTTTTTCATCCGCTACTTACACTTATTAAAATAGGCTGACACGTGAATACCGTATGCCAGTAGGTGCATGACATTAATATTAAATACCAACCAAATTATAAATGGATTTCCAAAATTTACGTATGCCAGTGCATTGTTAAATGAAAAAAGAAATAGTAAAAATATGGGAAGGACACAGAATATGGCGAGAAACAAGTATCCACTAAGCAGCCAACTAAATAAGTTCAGACCATTTGAAACTCCATTCATAGACATTAATACCTGAAAATGTTAAAGCGCACCTGGAGTTTAGATTACTATAAACAAATCTTCAACGCAATGATTTTGAAAATTGGGAACTTACATTAACGCCGAGGAATTTTTCATTGGATGCTTTTGCAGTTTCAATAAATAGAGGAATCATAAAGGCAATTACCATAATTGCACTAAATATCTGTCTAAAAACCGTATCGCTGGAACCTTGAATTGTACGAGGCGGGGAAGGTAGACTTTGTACGAATATCTAGGATCATTTAATAATTTAAAAATTGTTAACTTCAATTTTGACTCTTCAGATTAAAATCATATTCTACTTTTTCGTACCTGTGATTGATTAAACGTTAAAGGGTCAGGTGCCTTCATTTGCATAAAATTAGTATCAACACATAATTGTGAAGATGCAAACGGATTGTCGTTAACGTAATAGTCGTACATCGTCCTGAAGCTCATTAATGTATATAATTCATTTTGGCGTAATCCCTTTGTTCGAATCTTGTATTCTAAATGTTTCGATGAACTACTTATATTGCTATTAAAAACCACAGCAACATTGATAAAATAATTAGACGATTTGTGTGTTTGATAACCGTAAATGAGTTGTTCCTCTGTATCATATCCCAACAGATCTATCGGAAGAGAATGAAATTGTAACAAATAAAAAGAATTTTGCTTAATTACTTTAAAATCCCATTTTTTTTAACTCACCGGTAGCATTTGGATAAAAGTTAAGACATTTCTTTACTCTTCCCATTAAATCTTCCGTAAAATCATTTTTAGGCGTGAAATATATAATGGCTGTTTGGTAGAAATTTTGTTCAACCATATCTTTCATTGTCATGTTTTTGTAGTAGATGTCCTGATTTATAATCCTTGGCTTTTCTGCTGTCAAATTCCTTACTGCCCAAATACAAGCTATGAGACCCACTGGGACTATGATTTCTCCAAATAAGCTCATCTTCCATTGCGTTTTGCGAACAAGGAGATTTTTGTAGAGGAGAAGTTTCAAAATCCTCAGAAATTCCATTTTGTTGATAATTCAGTTTGATTGACGAGTATTTTTATACCTACAGTTTATTCCTAACAATAATAAAACTTATCATGTTATGTTTTTAAATTGCAGATAATGATTATAGGAACCTAGAGTGGAAACAATTTTAATCTTCGTCAAATTTGCTTCAATTTAACACGTTTACAACTATAATAAACTTAGAAGGAGAGTTACCACTCACCAATTCACGTGAACTGGGAACTTCACCAAGTCCCCACTCACCAATTCGCGGATCTTGGTGAAATTGCAGGATTTTATTCCTTATCTAAAAATTTGTTTCAATTTCATTATGTCCGACTGATAGAATTTTTTTTTTCAATTTAATGATTATTATCAAAGATATCGCACTTCGAAAATTCGTGTGACGTCACCATTGTGCAAAATATAAATATACTACGCCATGTGACGGTGAGATACGGGTGGATGATGCAGGTGACGTCACATTTGTCGCGATTTTTAATTTACTATATTTTTCTTAATAAACTTTAAAATGAAAAAGAAAAAATACGTGTCTATTATTTTTTTGATACTCTATCTGACGGAATCGATGAAATTTTTTATGTAAAATCCCAATTGTCAGCTAAACACGGAAAATTACGTTAATTCCGAGCTCAGATATAGATTTCTACAGGTAAAATTACGCCTAGATTTTAAAATGAATGATGACATACATAAGAATGAAGCAGTAAATTGAGTGGCTGTTGGTTTTTAAAAATCTACCTAATATTCGCGCTTCGAATTCCGTCCGATCTCGATTCACAGCACAACCACTTCCCAAAAGCACGACACAAAATCACTAGCATCCATCACTCGCTGCGCATCCATAACAGGATTTCCACATTTTTCGCAACTTACTTATCAACATCCCGACTCCGTGCAGTCAGACCATTCGTCCCCTCGCTTGAATCACACTGAAAGATAACCGCCGTTGTCCAGCCTGGTGGTATTAACAAGTTCGCCTGCACGAATGTCCGCTAAAGATAAGACAGTTTATCGGCACTGATAAACTGCTTATGCTTTTTACACGCGTCGCGCTCGGTGCTGATGTCATTAGTTCCCGTGAAAAAATTGCCGAGATCTGCGCAGATTGGCCGATAGGAGAGATTGGCAGAGATACCGGGGAATCGACGCCTTTTGGCTTTGAGAGTTCGCGAGGATTCGGGAGGATTAGTCATGCGATTACGCTGAATACTCGTTTGATTGTTTTGCGAGTAAATTTGTGTATGTCTCTGGGGTCGTTCCTTTCAGTTTCTATGATGTTTGACTGATGAAATGTGCGAACGATTTGGAGTGATAAGGTTGATTGATTAATCGATCAAAATTGTCTTAATTTTAAATACTTTAATAAGTTTAATTTTTGAGAAATTTTTAATTAAATTATGTCACGTGAGAAGGAAGTGGTGAAAGAGGTCAAGTTATTGGAATGCAATATGTATATTGATATTGTGTATTCTCTTTATTGAAAAGAGAGAGAGAGAGAGAGAGAGAGAGAGATTTTTTTTAAATTAAATAATATTTTTATTGTACGTTGTGTTGTACAAAATAAAATACAATAGTCTAAATAATAATATAATAATGATGTACAATAGTTCGAATAAATTAAGCAAGTGCAACAAAGAGGTAATCAAAGAGACGCATGATGTAGTAACAATAATTAAGCAAAAGCAGTAGTAAATAGTAGCAATACAAAAGTAATATACAATAGTAGCATAGAGATAATCAAAAAGACGCATGATGTGGTAGCAATAATTAAGCAAAAGCAGTAGTAAATAGTTGCAATGTAAAAGTAATATACAAGATTATCAATAGTAAGATAAAGAGTAATTCACAATATTGAGATAATTAACATAAGCATAAGCAAACGATGAACGCATTCGGCAATGTTGCGTGACTGGATGTGAGGATAGGGCTAGAATGTGATGGGGTAGCGTAAGGTATAGAGAGAGAGAGTGTCCGTCCGCGTTCCTCAATCTCTCCTTATCATTTTCGCTTCCTTATGAAGACCAGGAGGAATTAAGATCGACTTTTCCCATGCAAGCTCACCAGAAAGCTCGTGAGAATCGGTCGATATAAACCATCTGTCGGTTTCCAGCGTCTCCGAGCTTCTCGAAATGTGTGGGCCGTAACGATTCATAGAAATTATTTTAATACGATTAATTGATTTAAAAAACTGTAAATATGCTGCACGATCAACAAATTTTAAGCATTATCAAGAGTTCGAGCTGCTGATTGATGAGTTGTCGTAAATCTTTCATGCAGATTTACTAACAATTCGTGCAAAAAATGAAAGTGCATTTTAAGTACATTTACTTAAAATATTTTAAAACTAGTTTTTAGCCGCAATGAAGAACATTAAAAAGTTATTGAATTACAGGTTATTGTTCGAGCACATTTTACAAGTCAGTCATGAATACGAAATTTTTAACTAAATCATTGACTCGAATATTAACAATATACGTATATTGATGCAGCATGCGATTTTTAATTTTTAATCTTTCCCCGCAAGATAACGGATTAGATCACATTCGCGTAACAATGCACTTTTACAATTTTTAAATAAAATTTAATTATCAAGTTCTTCTGCACCGAAAGCTTTCTTTTTCACAATGAAGTTTTTTTTAGCAGCGGCATTTATCCAGTGTCGATTAAAAATTTTTATAAGGATTTACTAATCGCGCAGGAATGTAAAGCACTTTCTCAAAGTGCAGCTGTAAATAATCTCGAATCAAATATTTCATTAGGATTACCAGGAAGATTATGTTACTATATTATAGGATTATATAATTTCTAATACATTGTGCAGAATTTTTTTGAATGCTTTTGAAATGTGAAAGTCGATATTTTAAATATAACAATAAAAAGACTATTATTTGAAATGTTCAATTACATCAACACTTCTTGCAAGTGATTTATGTTCAAATATATGTAAATAAACGTTAAGTAATCTTTACAATTAAAAAGATAGGAACTTGAATAACAGTGTTTTATATTTAAGTGGTTTGTTTCTATTATTCGTACAGCTCTATTATCTATACGACACTTATCGTAGAACTAATTTATAGTGGAAATTAATAAAATTGCCGATGACAGATGTACGCTTTCATTCTCAGCGAAATAACAATCGCGTATTATTGTATCAAAACCAGAAATACATAATCTTATCCATTTAAAAAAATGAATCATACAAACGTAAACCATAAAGCATAAAATTTACGGGCAGGCCGATTTTGCTTTCAGGAAATTCCCTTGTCTCTCTTCCTACGTAAAAATGCTTTATTATAAAATTACAGATTGAATCCTTTGTTAAATGTAATCAATATTCTTTGATTTCACGCGTCAAATGAATATATTAACAGGTATAATACGGACAGCATAAAATACACTTTTGAATAAGCGATAATATAAAATATTTGTAATTCAACTGATAAGAAAACGTGATCAATTAAGTAAACAATTTATCAAAAAATATTTTCGATTTTTCACAAATTCCTGAAAATGTGCACCATAAATCACCGCATTCAGCCGATCCCCCCCGCAAAGCCAGCCCAGTTCTCACCTCGCGCGCTCCGGAAAATCGTCGACTTCCCTCGCGGTCGCTAATCTCCCCCATTACCGCGAATCTGCCGCGAAAAATTGCCACCCGCCAAAACGCTCGAAAAGTCCCCCCGCAACACGCTCGCCGGATCGCCTCGGTCCTCATCGATCAGCGATCGATTTACATAACGCTTATTACCACCTCCGATTTCGAAATCGACTTAGAGCAGGCGGAAAATCATCGCGGCCCGCATCTCCATCCACAGGCGCTTGCGCAATAATAATCCTCCTCCTCCTCCTCCAAAAAAGAAAAAATCTCGCTCGAATCGATCAGCAGCGGGCCGCTCTTACGCATCCGACATTCCTCGGGCGCGTAAATAACCTCTGCTCGTAATAAACGAATTAAGCCTGACCCCCGCGGGGGCCGCGCGCGCCGTTACGTAAAGACGCGCAGCACCTGAGCGCGAGCGAGCGACAAATAGTCCGAGAGCCGCGCGCGCCGAGGAGGTAGGCTATTATTGATAATGGCCTCGCGTTACCCTTTTTTTTTTTTTGAACTGCCGCGGATCGACTTTCCTCGTAAGAGAGAGCTTTTTCGCGCGCATTTTTAGATGGAGTCGTGACGATAGCCTCGTGGCGGTAGCCGGGATGCGCGCGGAAAAAGAGCTTGTTATGCACTCGTTACATAAATGTGCGAGGCTCTCCGTTTGATCGAGCTTCCTGAAGGGGAGAATCGATTCGAATTTTGTTTCGTTCGGCGGTCGTGGGATTAGTTTTTTTGTTTCTCGCGATTTCGTTTAATCGGCTGAGTGTGCTGCAATATTAAAAGGAACCATTTAAAATTTTCACTCGCGATTAAATTAGAAATGTAAAGAAGGCCCAAGAAAAGTTCAGCTAAAAATTTCTTAAACGATGATTGTTTTTTTTTAAAAAAGATTATAATTCTTAAATTAAATTATCAACTGCTCTGAAAAAAATTTTGGTAATTAAAAATATATATAGTTATAATGTGTTAAAATTTCAAGCCATTTTGTCAATTAGTTTTTGAATAAAAAGCTGAAAACCGAAAAAAAATGAGTTTTCTTTTTCAAACGATTACGGAAGTAAAAAGACTTTAAATTACTTGAAATTTTGGGAAAAGGTAGATCTTTTACATGTTCAGAG
>JAWWEO010019144.1:0-16800 GCA_035582975.1 Ormyrus labotus | reverse complement strand
ACTGTATAATATTTAGCTGATCCTACTGTGTCTAATATTTCTACAATATTAGGTAATGGATAGGCCATTGAAACGGTTTTCTCGTTGAGAGGGTGAAAATCTAAAACCATTCGCCATTTTGGTTTACCGTCTGCCCCCGGTTTTTTTGGTACTACTCATATACTTGTATTGTAGGGCGATCTTGAGTGCTGGATAATACCCTTGTCTAACAAGTCTTGGACTTGTTTGTTCACTTCCTCTTTGAGAGCGTGAGGTAAACGATACTGTTTATTGTATACAAGAGTATTATCCATAGTAGGGATTTTATGGCTTACAACATTAGTCGTCGTTAGCTCGTCCCCTTCTAAATAAAATCTATCGGCGATACGTTCGATTAACTCAGTTGCTTGATTATACTCGTCTTCATTTAAATTTTCTAAATTTAATGCGTTAAACAGTTCCTTTTTAAGATTAATTTTACCTGTACTATTATCCCTTTTAATTTCATCCTGAACTAAATATAAATATTTATATTCGTCTATTTCTACATCATTTATGTGATCATCACTCATATTGTTTAATGCTTTATAATTTTCGTATTCATTAAAATAAGCTATATTCTCATCTTCTATATCTAATTCAGCACACTCATTTACTTCATTTAGCTCTGACGAAGTCATTTCATTGCTCATCTCTTCATTGACATCGGATAATAATTTTAAAGAAGCTATCTCATTTCTTACTTCTAAAACTTGATATTCAAAATCTATAATAGCTTCGGCTTTATAGAAGAAATCGATTCCTAAAATTGCGTCATATGGTATTTCGTTATTATCTGCTATTATTGAAAATTTAGTTGGTATTTTTAAAATTTCTATATTTGTATGTCCTACTGTAGGAATTAATTCTCCGTCAATCCCTTTTAAGTACATCTGATTTATCTATTATACATCCTTTTGGAATCGCTTTTAATTTAATTATACTACTTTCAGACCCAGTATCAATTAACAATTTTAAATTTGCTAACTTCAAAAATAAGAAACTTCTATCTAATTCTGAAAATTTAATATTTGATAATCTTGCGAAAGTACAATTACATCTTTTCTCAAAAATAAATGATAATCTAAAATTTGCAATAGCTAATTTTTTACTTTTGAAATCTAATATTGCTTTGCTTTCGATTAAAAACGTTATACCTAAAATACCATCGCAAGGAATTTTAAAAGAGTCTTCTACAACGTGGAATTTAGATTTATTATTAAATGCTTTAATATTTATCGAGCCTAGAGATGAGATTGACTTATTTGTTATTCCTTTAAAATGTATCGTATCATTTATATCAATATCTATAATAGGGGGTAAACTGTTTATTTTGAGAATATTTCCATGCGATCCAGAAGTCAGCTAGTTTGAATCCGACATGCGGTAATAATCCACTTATTCTTGCAGTGGCAGTAATTCCACCGATTCCTCTTCGATTCTCATCATGTTGGTTGAGTGCATATTTGGTCTCGATGCTTCCTGCTGCACTCTCGACGTGGAAGCACCTGGTCTGTTTTCCGAATTTTTATTCTCGTTGTACTGTCTCTTCCTACATTCGTCAATACTGTGTCCTGAATTTTTGCAGTAAGCGCAACTTCTATTTCGTTGGCAAGTAG
This sequence comes from Ormyrus labotus, assembly GCA_035582975.1. Lineage (NCBI taxonomy): Eukaryota > Metazoa > Arthropoda > Insecta > Hymenoptera > Ormyridae > Ormyrus > Ormyrus labotus. The sequence continues at coordinate 15,163 of JAWWEO010019144.1, read as the reverse complement.
CTGCTGTGTGACCGTTTCGATTACACATTTGGCAAACTAGGGTAGACCTTGCCTCAATCTGCGGTCTAAAATTGCTACCTGTCTGTCTGCTATCGATAGGCCGGTTACTGCTCTTATTTTCAATATTGTTTCCCGAGTACCTACTTGCTTGTCGGCAATTATTTGCCAAATGTCCAGTTATGTTGCACAACTGACATGTCATTCGACTTCGACAATCTCTTGCCGTATGCCCAAATTTATTACAAATTTGGCATTTATTATCTGTAAATGTATCTTTTCTGAATCGGCATTTGTCGGCTAAGTGGCCGACTTTGTTGCAGATTTGACATACACTGGGCGTTTGCCTGTTGTTCTCTTGAGTAGTATATACTCGAGCGGGAACGCTCTGATCCTCTTGCGCTGTATATACACGAGCCGACTTCTTTTCTTGCTCTCTACTATTCCTATTACCGACGCGTAGTGCTGACTGTGCCTCAAGAATTTTCTCGGCTTTAATAGCGTTTTTCGATATTTACGATATCGTTGCTATTCTCCATTTTATTTATTATCTCTGGTTTTAATCCGTTTTTAAAACATTCGACAATATCTTGCTCGATTGATGCTTTTGTCGCAGCTGTGATGGTGCCAGTCTTGGCTTTTTCAGCTTCAACAATCTGCCCTAATAATTCCTTTATTCTGTTCGCAAACGTGATTACCTTTTCGTGGTATCTTTGGAATTCCTTTCCTAATTCGCCAAATAACTGGTAAACAGTTTTTGAGGGAGCATAAATTCCTTTAATAAAGTCCTTTAATTCTTCAACAGTTGCGAAGGTTTGTCTATACATGGATCGTTTTGCTTCGCCGGTTATTTTTGACCTTAATAGTTTCGTGAAATTTGCTTCGCTTGCATCGTCGATCATATCTTTAGCTTCGTCACATCCCTCGAAAAACTCGCTCAAGGTGATATTTTTACCATTGAACTCCGGCACCACTCTCAAGGCGTCCTTCAAAGGAATTGCTTGAGCCGCAATGTTGTTTACAAAATTGTGATTCTGAGCAGGATTCACTATTTCAACACTCTTAATTGTTTCGGCTAGTATCTCTGATTCTTCAGTGTCGTTACTATAACGGACAGTTTGCTCTAAATCGCTATCCGATAAATCAATACTACTAAGTTTTCTTTCTTTGCTATTAGTACGACCTTTAACGGGGGTTCATGTAAGAGGGTAATACGCGTCGATTTCACTTCTTAGTTCCTCACTATTACTGGCCTGCGCTCGTGTAATTTTCTGTCCGCTCATAAGTTCTTCTTATTTTATCCTAAGTTAGTCCCTAATAGAGAGTTGTTGGAAGAGCTTTTCCAGTCTCTCTATATCCTGTTTTTCAATTGGCTTATTTTGTTTTAGGGTTTTAAAGCCGTTACTGCAGGCTTTAGTAAGGCTGCAGACTTGCCCTTTTAAGATTCTATTCTCTACTTCTAAAGTCTTAATTTTCCTAGATAATAAACTAACTTTCTCTGAAAGATGCTCGAATAATTCTCTATTTTGATATCCTTTATCGCTTGTTTGGACTAACGCGTTTCCTAAACCCTTTTAGTTTTCAAGAAAATCTTTAAAGCGTGACTCACAAGCTAGTTTAATATTTTCGCTTCTAACTTCTAATCTATGTAACTCAATGCTAAAACTACGAAACTGAGACCTAGCTGTATCTAAATTCTCTTCTATGAATAAACTCCTCATTCTATTGCATTGTTAATAAAAAAGGAGGGGAAGAAAAAAGAAAATCGGACTGAAACCTCAAAAAAGGTTAAATTTAAATTAATGGACTAAAATTAGTTTAATTAATCGCTTATTTTGCCTTATTATTTTTTTAATTTTTAGATTAATTCAAAAAAAGGTTTTTATACCGAAACTATATAAAGCGGCTGATAAAAGATTTTATGCGGTTTAATAATTTAATTCAACTCAATAAAAAAACTTTTTTTTTTTATTTAATTCTTATTGCAACAAAAGGTGATAGGTTTGATGGGAAAATAGCGTGATATGTTTAGGATTAATAAAAGTTTCGATTTAAAAATTAAAATTTTTATATTTATTAACGGTGATTCATTTAATTTTAAATAATTTGACTTCCTTTTTTTAACAGTCCGAACAATTCAATTCTTAAATAATTTACTTAGTCGCACGTCGGCCTCTTCTTTACTAAGGCAACATTTGTATCCTAGAATATCATCTATTTTATCCACTATATAATCTGTCGAAATATTTGTATGTTCTGCAAGCGGTGGTTGCGGGAGTACTTCAGGCAACGGTAGCTTCTCGCTGGTAGATTTCTTTTTTCGGCTCAACGGAATAAGGTTCTCTTCGCTTTCCGGCGTTAACTTCCTCTTTTTATTTTCTTGTTCGGCCACTCGAACAAGCGATTGTACTGGTGCTGAACTCAGTCTTTGTGTCGGAGGATGCAGGAGAGCTAGCGGCACTGGTGGCGGTGAAGGGGCTCTGCGGACCTTTACACCCCAACTCGGCACGGGCAGGTCCAAAACGCTGCGCTCTTTTACTGATCGTTCAATTTTTTTTGCATACCACGCTCTGTGGTGGTTATACAATGTCTGTATACTGTCCTCTCTTGAATCAGTATTAGAGGGTAACGGATCTTACAGTTCCGTTACCAATTCTCTAATACCCGTCCTTGACCTCTGCCGATTTTGAGACCGGCGCTTGTTTCTAAGGTATTCTTTCGTGAAGTATCCCGACACTAGAATAAGAAACGAGTTTTGTTAATAAAACGCGAACTAAACTTTACTTTCCCGACGACCGATGCACCACAATTGTTATGTAAAAACTAGTGAATTAGTTTAAACATAATACGAGTCCCGACAGGCTTCAAACCTCTCGGTTATGCTCCCTTTTCTCCCTACGTTCGCACGTACTAGCAGCGGGTGGAGCCTGTTTAATTCGCGTATAATACAAAAACAACTGTATATGAAAAATTAATTACTGAATACCGGGCGCTTCAACCAGCATTCCACGACCTGGCTATTCCAGATCGCTTCACACGGTATAGCACGATTTTTCGGCGACGAGAAGGAGAATGCTACCGGTTAGCTTTCGTCCTTCAGCCACGGGTGATAGCCACGTAGCGATAAAAAAAAAAATAAAAAAAAATGTCGTGGGCTAACACACACAACTCAAAGCGGGCTTAAACCACGCTTGTTAAAATAAAAAAAAATATGAATATTGTGGGCTGTATTACCGCTCTGTCCCTTTGAGTGTAGATATAGTAGGTCGCCTCACCATAGACTGTGCGTGGAGGGTGCTTTTAGTCTAGGGCTCAGTTACAGGATGTAACACCTTCTCTTAATTGTATCTGCTTTGCGTTTTTTGAAAAAATTCTTTCAAGCTGGTCAAAAACTGTACTATCTGCAGATTTATTTCCACCGTGTAGCGTTGCTTTCCTATGCTTTGATTTTTTTCGCCTGGCTTTGGTTAGCTTGGCTTGGCTCTGCTTGCTTTGCTTTGTTTGCCCTGGCTTGCTCCAGCCTGCCTTGCCTTCTCTTTTTTGTATCTGCTTTGCGTTTTTTGAAAAAATTCTTTAAGCCTATTTTGAGAAAAAACTCTTTCAAGTTGGTTAAAAATTGTACTATATGCAGATGTATTCCTGCCGTGTGGCTTTGCTTTCCGATGCTTCCTTTTTCTTCGCCTGGCTTGCATTAGCTTGGCTTCGCTTGATTTGCTTGGTTCGTTTGCCCTGGCTTGATCCAGCATGCCTTGCCTTCTCCTTTTTGTATCTGCTTTGCGTTTTTTGAAAAAATTCTTTCAAGCTGGTTAAAAACTGTACTATACGCAGATTTATTTCCACCGCGTGGCTTTGCTTTCCAATGCTTTGATTTTTTTCCCCTGGCTCTGATTAGCTTCGCTTGGCTCTGCTTGCTTTGCTTTGTTTGTCCTGGCTAGCATCAGCGTGCCTTGCCTTCTCCTTTCCGTATCTGCTTTGCGTTGTTTGAAAAAATTCTTCAAGCCTATTTTGAGAAAAAAGTCTTTCAAGTTGGTTAAAAATTGTACTATATGCAGATGTATTCCCACCGTTTGGCTTACTTTCCAATGCTTTGATTTTGCGCCTGGCCTTGATTAGCTTGGCTTGGCTCTGCTTTGCTTGTCCTGACTTGATCCAATGTGGCTTGCCTTCTCTTTTTTGTATCTGTTTTGCGTTTTTTGAAAAAATTCTTCGAGCCTATTTTGAGAAAAAACTCTTTCAAGTTGGTTAAAAATTGTACTATATGCAGATGTATTCCTGCCGTGTGGCTTTGCTTTCCGATGCTTCCTTTTTCTTCGCCTGGCTTGCATTAGCTTGGCTTCGCTTGATTTGCTTGGTTCGTTTGCCCTGGCTTGATCCAGCATGCCTTGCCTTCTCCTTTTTGTATCTGCTTTGCGTTTTTTGAAAAAATTCTTTCAAGCTGGTTAAAAACTGTACTATACGCAGATTTATTTCCACCGCGTGGCTTTGCTTTCCAATGCTTTGATTTTTTTCCCCTGGCTCTGATTAGCTTCGCTTGGCTCTGCTTGCTTTGCTTTGTTTGTCCTGGCTAGCATCAGCGTGCCTTGCCTTCTCCTTTCCGTATCTGCTTTGCGTTGTTTGAAAAAATTCTTCAAGCCTATTTTGAGAAAAAAGTCTTTCAAGTTGGTTAAAAATTGTACTATATGCAGATGTATTCCCACCGTTTGGCTTACTTTCCAATGCTTTGATTTTGCGCCTGGCCTTGATTAGCTTGGCTTGGCTCTGCTTTGCTTGTCCTGACTTGATCCAATGTGGCTTGCCTTCTCTTTTTTGTATCTGTTTTGCGTTTTTTGAAAAAATTCTTCGAGCTTATTTTGAGAAAAAAGTCTTTCAAGTTTGTTGAAAATTGTACTATACGTAGATTTATTCATACCGTGTTGCTTACTTTCCAATGCTTTACTTTTTTTCGCATGGCTTGCATTAGCTTGGCTTTGCTTGATTTGCTTGGTTTGCCCTGACTTGATCCAACGTGGCTTGCCTTTTATTTTTTGTATCTGCTTTGCGTTTTTTGAAAAAATTCTTTCAAGATGGTTAAAAACTGTACTATCTGCAGATTTACTTCCACCGCGTGGCTTTGCTTTCCAACGCTTTGATTTTTTTCCCCTGCCTCTGATTAGCTTCACTTGGCTCTGCTTGCTTTGCTTGGTTTGCCCTGCCTTGATCCAGTGTGCCTTGCCTTCTCCTTTTTGTATCTGCTTTGCGTTTTTTGAAAAAATTCTTCAAGTTTATTTAGAGAAAAAAGTCTTTCAAGTTGGTTAAAAATTGTACTATATGCAGATTTATTCCTACCATGTGGCTTTGCTTTCCAATGCTTTGATTTTTTTCGCCTGGCTTTGATTAGCTTGGCTTCGCTTGATTTGCTTGGTTTGTTTGCCCTGGCTTGCTCCAGCGTGCCTTGCCTTCTCTTTTTTGTATCTGCTTTGCATTTTTTTGAAAAAATTCTTCAAGCCTATTTTCAGAAAAAAGTCTTTCAAGTTGGTTAAAAATTGTACTATATGCAGATGTATTCCTGCCGTGTGGCTTTGCTTTCCAATGCTTTCTTTTTCTTCGCCTGGCTTGCATTAGCTTGGCTTCGCTTGATTTGCTTGGTTCGTTTGCCCTGGCTTGATCCAGCGTGCCTTGCCTTCTCCTTTTTGTATCTGCTTTGCGTTTTTTGAAAAAATTCTTCCAACTTATTTTGACAAATAATTCTTTCAAGTTGGTTAAAAATTGTACTATATGCAGATTTATTCCCACCGCATGGCGTTGCTTTCCAATGCTTTATTTTTTTTCACCTAGCTTGGAGTAGGTTGGCTTGGCTTTGCTTGCTTTGCTTTGTTTGCCCTGGCTTGCTCCAGCGTGCCTTGCCTTCTCTTTTTTGTATCTGCTTTGTTTTATCGTATGCTTTTATTTTTCTGTATTCAACATAACAATAATTGTTAAAAAGTATAGTGTTCATTGTTGTTCAGAATAAATTGGTTTTTGAAATTGCAGAACTATTATTTTTATTGACGCTGTAGTTTGGGCCATTTTTGTGACGTTTCTTAACCAAGACAAAATGCCGCGAATTTAGATAGGCACGAGAAAAAAAAATTCTTCAAGCGTATTTTAAGAAAAAATTCTTTCAAGTTGATTAAAAATTGTACTATATGTAGATTTATTCCCACCTTGTGGCTTGCTTTCCAATGCTTTCTTTTTCTTCGCATGGCTTGCATTAGCTTGGCTTGGATTGGTTTAGACTGTTCTTATACTTATATCGGCACGAATAAAAAGTTATTTAAAAAGCACGAATATGAACACAAAAGAGCGATTACATTAAAGTCAGAATGCTCAGCTCTAGCGAGACATTCACGTAACTCGGACCATACAATAGGTACTCCGATAATATCGAAATTTTTAAAAAATAAGTTTTTAAATTTAGTTTTTCTAAGATGCTATACATATCCATTTTTACAATAATACATTAAATAAGGTACGAAATAGGTAATCCCTCAAAAACACTAAAAAACGATGTTAAATATCATAAAAAGACTCATCAATAAGAGTTTAATCATATACATTTTAGCAATTTGACGTACATGCCGAACACGGATGATGTAGTCTTTGCTACGTTTTCCTGCTCTTTTCCGTACTTCGGTCCTTCAACTCCCCCCTCCCACCCTTCCTTATTGTCTTTCTTATGTTTATGATTTATTATGAAATTATGTGGCAACTGTTCAATCTTTCATAAATCGGTTGTTTTTAATTTTTAAATATATTTTAACAATTTTTTCTTTCTTTTCCTCGGTGATTTCTTGTTAAATTTTACTACTACGAAAAGGTGCAATGACATGTCATAATGAGAAAGATTTTATAATATTAGTATTTATCAGCTTTGATGTTTTGTTTAAATTTAAAATCTGTAACAAATGTTATTATGTTTATGTTTCTTTTCTATAGCCCTGAAGAAGCAAATACCCAAAATTTTTGAAACGTTAGCTAAGAAATATTAATTCTTTCAAAAAACTTGGTTTGTCTTACGTCCGCTTTTGAACACCTGTTACCTATTTCAACTATTTATGAACGTCGTAACAAGAAGTCTTATACAATTAGTTTATTTTTGTTTTGCTTTACTTGCTTTGACTTAACTGGGCTCAGGCTGTCTTGGCTTCTTTTTGTTTTGCTTGATTGAGCTCGGCTTAGGTTTGCTTTTCCTTTGCTTTCGTTGGTTTAACTGTAGACTTGGTGCGGCTTGGCTTGGTTTGGCATGCCATTGCTTAGTTTGGCTTGGATTAGCTTAGTTAGGTTTTACTTGGCATTAATTGGCTTTGCATTGTTCAGCTTGGCTGTGTTTCGCTTTGTTTTAATAATCATGAGCACGTATTAAATTTTATTAATAATTATCCTGGTTTAGAAAACCTGTTTTTTATCATGCTAAACGAAGAAAAATAATTGGTCTTATTCTTTATAAAAATTTAGGTCTGAAGATGTACTATTATATCTAAAAATTAAAAATTATAACTTTGCGAAAACGAGTGAAGCATAGCGTTGGCTTGGTCTAGTTTTATTTAGGTTGCGTAATACCAATTGTCTCAATTTCAATTTCAACAATAAGATGAATAACTTAATTAATTTGGAAGTATAATTTTTCTTTTTATGTGAATCCAATATACTTTAACTAATACTCAATTTTTTTTGTGTATAATCAAAGGACTACATCAGGATTGGATACCCGATTGGAACAAACCTAATGCACGTGGATTCTATATTATTCATCTATTTGTACTTTTTGTTGATAAAGATATAAAGAGATCTATGGAACTCATTGACACCTTAGTTTTAAACGGAATGGATGTAGATATTAGGGCCACGGAGACTGGTGAGACAGCTCTGCACCTCGCCATTCAACGTGGTCATATAGAACTGGCTGAGCATCTAATCGAAAAAAACGCAAATATTCTTCTTTGTGATAATAAAGGCAATTCAGCATTGCACTTTTTTTTAAAGAAGTTTGAGTTTAATTTGAAGAAACGTGGTACGCATAATTTTGAAATTATAACAGATTATAATACAAATAAGGACTACGAAAGAAAGTCATTGAAATTTATAATGTGGAGTTTATCAGAAGGAATTGATCCGCTACAAGAAAATGAAAACAGAGAGACACCTTTTTCAATGGCCTGTAGATATAACGTATTAGAAATTATAAAAATTTTGACGAAAGGCGAAATTACTTTAAGAAATTACAAAGCAGGAAATAGCATATTATTTTACCTGCTAAAAAATGTAAAGAAAATGTATAAATGGAATTTCGAACTGTCAGAAATTAGAGAAACGGTCAATATAATTAAATTGTTATTGGAAAAAGGACTAGAAATCAACTGGGGGCACAAAGATTTTAAGCCGTTTCATTATGCTCTTACAGATTGTAGATGTAAATTTGTTATAAATACTTTGTTACCAAGTTTTACAGGTGAAGATGTTTTAGATAATAACGGGTCTTCAGTTTTACACCTTTTAATCAAATCAGAATGGTTCTCTAGTCGAAAATTAGGTCGTTATTCTTTCATTAAAACAGCTAAAGAACTTCTAATGAAAGGTGCAGATGTTAATGCGCGAGATTCTAATCAATCGACGCCACTGCACTTAGCTGTTGCTTATAAATTCAAAGAATTAGCAGAGATTTTAATAAAAAACGGTGCAAGTGTACACTTCCATGATATTAAGGGTGATAACCCATTACACGTGCTGTCTACCTATTGCCATCATAATGAGGCCGAAGAATTAGACTTAGTTGAACTTTTGGTCCAAAACAGGTGTAACTTAAACGAGACAGACAATTTCGGTCTCTCACCTTTGCATAAAGCGGCAATGAATGGATGTGGCTTTACTGTTCGAGGATTAATAAGTCATGGAGCAAAGTTAACATTCTCAAACAGCTCCCAAATTCAACCGATCCACCTAGCAGCGGAATATGACAGCTCTTGGGTTGTCAAAATTCTCTTGGACGCTGGAGTCAATGTAAACGAGAGATGTAGCTTTGGTAGAACACCACTTCATTACGCGGTCAGACTCAAGAATGTAAATGTGATTTTCTTACTTCTAGAGTACGGCGCTGACGTCAATCTTCAGGATCAAAACGGAAATTCACCCCTTCATGAAGCTTTTAACGTTGTGTACGACGAAATTATAATGGTGTTACTTAGGCTAGGGGCTGATATTAATTTAACAAATAGATTTGGAGCAACACCGGCGGTCTCTGATGAATATATGATCCTTAGCACTTCAGCGTCACCATTCATTTGTTATCTAATGAAGATGAAAGCTGCAGGTTTTTCTCTGAATCGCGACTGTAATGAATTACTGGAAAGGTCTCGATGTGAAAAATTCCTCACTCGATGTAGGGAGTTTTTGGAGAGTATAAAATATCACTTTTTCTCATTAACAAAAAAAACCTTTTTAGAATTATTACATATGAAACCGATAGACTTTTATGGATTTAAGGATAATGCGGACTTTGAGAAAGCTTTATTTTCTAAATATACGGATGAAGAGAATTGTTTATATGCGGAGATATTGCAAGCTAAATTTAGTAGAGCTTTAAAGATGAAAAAGGTCCTAGAACCTGCAAAGGAAGCATTTTGGAAAAAGGTAAATCCTCATTTAACAGAGCATTGTATTGAAAAAATATTTTTTTATATGGATATCAAAGATGTAGACAATTTTCTTAAATGTTATAAAAAGAAAAGTAAGACAAAAGATGTCAAAATTAAAGCAACTAATAAAAGAAAACTTAAGCAAAATGCCAGTTCAGAAAAGCGCCAAAAAGTTTGATATTTGTTTTATTTTAGATTTTGTAAATAATTGTTAAAAATTATTAAAATTATTTATATAACATTAGTTCTGCCCATTTTTGATTCATATAAAACCCTGATGCTTTCATCTTCATCTTAACATTTATGTGAAATTATTTATGTTTATGTAGCTTTTTAGAGGAACTATTATTTATTCGTGAAATTATTTATTACTTTTAATTTTTAAGCGGTTTTATAATTAGTTGTGCATTTCGAAAAACATTAAAAATTGTATAATTATGTTATATAGTGAAATTTATATTAGTTGTAATTATAAGTGAACTGTAACTACCAAAAATTAAAAGCTACAATTTAATTTTAAAAATAAAAATAAAACTTTTATGTCCTAAAAGACGTTTCGTTTTCTTATATTTCAATTATAATTAATATCCAAAGAACATAACGAAGAAAATGAAAACAGAGACACACCTTTTTCAATGGCCTGCAGATATAACGTATTAGAAATTATAAAAATTTTTACGAAAGACGAAATTAGTTTAAGAAATTACAAAGCAGGAAATAGTATATTATTTTACCTGCTGAGAAATGTAAAGAAAATGTATAAGTGGAATTTCGATCTGTCAATAATTAAATTGTTATTGAAAAAAGGACTGGAAATCAACTGGGAGTACAAAGATTTTAAGCCGTTTCAGATTAAAAGATGTCGACATATTAATCTGACCACATCCACAAAAAGATGCCTTTCCGTGATTAGCGATCGCTTGATCAGCGAAGGGTCCTGACCCGCTGGACCGCCTTGCTTAAATGCGTCTCCCGCGTTAGTCTTGTTGCGAGTCGGCCGACGCCACCTACTAGGCGCGCCGGTATACTACGCTGCCGCGCGGTCGCTTCGGGCGGCGAAAAATTCAAATTATTTTAATTCGCGTTTTCGCTTGTTAACGCTTAAAACTAGGCGCAGTGTCTATAATTAATATATTTACAGGTATCAACTCAAGAGTGAAAATGTCTTATTAAGAAGTCTTACTTCTAAAGGATGTGAAAAATTCTTTAGAAAGTTTTCGGAGAGTATAAAATATCACTTTTTGTCATTAACAAAAGAAAAATCTGTTTAGAATTATTAGATACAAATAGACTTTTATGGATTTAAGGATAATGTGGACTTTGAGAAAGCTTTATTTTCTAAATATACGGATAAAGAGTATTGTTTATATGTGAGATATTGCAAAAATATTGAGCCTTGCTGTAAAGAACCTTGAAAGTCCTGTTACTATTAAAATTAATTTTTTAACAGCTAACGCAATAATACAAATTTCGCAGTTTCTCAGTAAACGCCATTACACTTACAATTATACATATATCAATCCAGAGTCAAATTCACTTGTGAATTTTTATAAGTCATCTAGTAGGGGCAGGCGTAGTAGACAAAATAGTAGCTAAACTGGAAAAGTTGGTCGTACAAGAAGATAGGCTCGACGAACTATAAGAAGACCGCTATATCAAGGAATCAGTTTTTCAGTCGAAACTTTTAAATATGATAAACATTTAAAAATGGGAGCAATTGAAAGATGTAAACGGAAACGTGGTCAATTTTTATCTTCGTACTTCGTAGTACGGAAACCATCTCATTGTTTCATTTTAAATTTAAAATAGTTAAATAAGTTTATAAGAACGGATCATTTCAAAGTCGAGGTGTCAAAAAATTTTAAGAGTAATATACCATTCTTGTTCAAAAGTGCATATAAGTGATCTAAATCTTTTAAAAGATTTTTTAAAGCCAATGTTCAAGACACTTTTACATGTAGATTCAAAATTATAATGTTGATTTTATTAGGTAAGTAAGTTTCATCTGATTAATCTCTAATAATCTTGATATTATTATTTAAAATTAATCCATCAATCAGATATAATTTTTACAAAAGTATTGTTTCACAAAATATGTTACGATATATAATTTATTTGCATAAAATTTTACTTAAATAAGGTTTAAGATTGATTGCTCTTAGTTTAATTAATTTGTTTGTCATTTTTTTTTTAATATTTACCAAATTAATTTTTCTTTATTATCTTACAAATAGTAATTTTTAGTAAAATTAATAGATTTATGACTAAAGTCAAAAGGTTACTTGATACACGCAAGTAACCGGAAAATTTTATAACATTTCAAGTCCAAAATCACGACATAAAACTATTAATTTTCTGATAATCCAAATTCATCCTAGTATATATAGATCCGGTTGCGGTAGCATGTAATTAGTTGTACATTAAATTAATTGTTTGCTTGTCTTCTCCTGAAGAACTTTAATAAAACGTAAGTAATGTTTAAATTGTATTTTAATAAATTACTGATATTACATTAAATTTATATATAAAAATTAAAATAATTTATTTTTAAACTTAAAAATTGTATTAAAATTTTTATATTAAAAATTTGTATAAAAATTTGTATATTTAAACCAATTCTTTGTCTGAACAAACCATTGATGTCCTTTATTTATATCTTGCTGAACAAGATTTAACTGTCATTAATATCAAATTTAATAATAAAAATTATTCAAAGTTATTACTTTTCCTTCTACTTCAGAAATAATCATGAAGAGGTTAATGTTTTTCCTATTTTTAACCATCGTTGCCGCTGAAATTTTGGGGGATCAAGGCGTTGGTGATGCAGAATGGGAAGCTTATAAGGTGTTGAACATTGCACGCACATTACAACTTTATATGTCAAATGAGTCTACGTTACATAAAAAAAAATTTTAAATCATTTTAATCTGGAATTTATACCAAAGTTTTAATTTTCTATTTTAAGGCAAAATTTAACAAGCATTATGATGCAGAAGAAGATGAGTGGAGACACGAGCTTTACCTAAAAACTAAAAAAGAAGTTGAAGAACATAATGCCGCCTACGATAGAGGGGAGACTAGTTTCAGAGAAGGAATTAATCAATTCGCGGATTGGGTAAATATTTGAATTTTCTTCATAGAGAAATTTAAAAAAATACAATAATTGGAACACTTTTTAGACTAAGGAAGAATTGGCGAATATGCTTAACCCTCAACTTGGGCATCACGTCAGCCCTCCACCTTCAGTTTTAAACACATAAATGATCGCATGGATTCAAGAGCCCAATCTTTTTAGATTACTAAATTATGCTTAATATGTTTGACAATTTTTATGTCATAAATATATTTGTCGTTAATTATTGCTATATTATCTCTAACCTTTGTAATTACTGTAATTTAATACTGCAATAAAATATTAAAAAGAAAAAATGAATTGTTTTTTATGCATCTGTAGAAGGAAAAAATTGCATTTTGTTAGTTAAACTTTAAAATATACATGATAGAATTTGCCAATAAAACTTGCATTATCACATAATGTAGTAATTTGAAAAAATTTTTTCGGCCAAGAAAAGTTATATAAAAATGTTCATATTTGGACCCAGAAGCACATGTTTAGGTTTAGAAAGTCCAAAAAAGTAGTTGTTAAAAGATGTTCGGATCTACGTACTTGTGTATGTATGCATGTATGTATGGATACTTTCACCGTAACTACTTCTAAACATTGCGGTTAATTCGTTGCAAATTTCTCACACAAGTTTTATGAGCGCGCTTAAAAATTTCAAGTACTTTTATAGGCTAGTTTCGATTTTATGACTATTTAAGTGATTTTAGAAAATTTTTAATTTTTTAGATTTTAATTTTTAGATTTTAGAAATTTTTAATTTTAATTTTTGCCAGGAAATATTAATATGTTTTGTTGTATTTTTTTCTTTTTAATTGTATTCCATATTAACTTTAATAAAAAAACATGTTTTTAAACTGTTTGTCGTTATTTAATAAAGATTTGTATTTTATTCAGATATATAATGTTAAATTGACGTAAATACTTGAATTAAAACTATTTTTTTGATAAAATTTTTGTCGTAAACATGTATTAAGAATCTGCTTAAAAATTTAAAGGAATTTTATCAGTTAGTTGCTATTTAACGATATTTTTAAACAGCCGTATCATTCCGAAGATTTACCAGACTAACTGATTCCAAATAGAAAATAGTTCAAGACATCTGATGAACTAATGCAATCCCTTTATAGGAACCTATCATGATTATGCCATGTAATGTAGTAGTGAGAAACTCATAGTCTTATGAATGAACTATAAAATTTTAGTATCTTGCAAATCAACTGATAAATCAAATGCTAAAATACCATAATATAATTTAATAAGATACGTACAACGTAAGGTTAATTACGTTGGTAAATTTTAACTTAAATTTCACCTTTTAATAAATAAGATAATATAGTAATTGTTTTATAACATTCCATTTATAATATAAATTAATTGTTTCATTATTTCTATATTCTCTATCAGTTGGCACTCAACGTTTTGTTATACATTATTGTTACGAATAAGTAACAAACTTTAATATCTTTTCGCCAAACGCATCATTATATGCAAAATTTCTAGAAGGTTATGAAAAGTAATTAGTTTAAAATTAATACAATTGTGTTATGATTATTTAATGCACGATTTACGTGACTTGTAACAGGAAGTGTGAGTTATGAATTACTTTATTTTATTTTATTACCAATTTTTATAGCGGTAAAGTAATAACTACTTATCGGAAGATTTGGGTTTACAATATATATGTCAGCTTTCATCTACATCATTCATTTCAGTAAAATAGTTCTCCGGAATATTTTTCATAAAAATGTAAGTAGCATTCATTCTTTATTCATTTAAGTATATTAATTATTAAAATCTAAACATTCGCTTTCTCTGCAATAAATTTTCGCGGCTCAAGTCACTGGCGATCTATGTTCAAATTAAAATATTTATTATTTAGCAACTAATGTAAAATATGCGAAATGCTAACCAATTTATTACTGTCAATTCCACTTTCGAAACGAAAATTTTGTATAGCTCTACCTCACAGCTCTTCCTGTTATCAAAAACTAGCATTATCAAAAAAAATAATAAACTTTTTATTTTTATTATTCAGAAAATCGAAATCTAAATCAGTACTAAATAAATTAATAAGGTTCAATAACTTTGTTGCTTGATTGTAAAGTAAGAAATTGAGTTTACTGTTTATTCGTTACTTTCATTAATTACGGCTTTTTTCAGATAAGTCATGAAGACCATAATTGCGCTTTTGCTTGTAGCAATTGTTGTAACTCAAATTTTCGGTGATAGTGCCCAGGAATCAGAATGGGAAGCTTACAAGGTAATAATTAGTGTACAATTAGTACGAACGATTTTAATTAATTTATCATTTAATTTACCCTGGTAGAGATGGAAAACATTAAATACCTATTTACAAGGTATTTTCAAAAATTTTACCTATAAAATAGGTATT
>JAWWEO010019143.1:486-16802 GCA_035582975.1 Ormyrus labotus | reverse complement strand
CTGGCTCACTACAGACTCTCGTAGAAAATATTTTGCGGGCAACTTGCTTTACAAAATAATCCACTCTGCTACTCCATAATACTTGCTAGCGTTCTTCAACTTTATAGTGGCAACTCGCCCTGTCAGAAGCGAGGTTACTCCTTTAGATATCCCACGCTTTGGGATGGAAACTACGCAGGTCTTTTCACATTAGTTCAACTTATCTCTGGAACTCATTGCCACAACAGATTCGAGAATCATCCTCCACCTATCAATTCAAACATCAGCTCTTTGATCATCTACTTCATCTTGAAAATAGCAGATCTCTCTCTTAACTCGGGAACATATGTCTGCCTTGTTTTAAATCATCTTCTTTACCTTGTATTACTCCACCATGTATTCATCCTATCCTGATACTCAGTCATGCGACACTCCCGAAAGCATCAACCATCTATATATACTTCTGTTGCTTATTTCAATATTGTAAATTACTTGTTTTGTCTCGCTAGTGACAATATTGTATAATTCCTGTATAATACTTTTGTACTGCTACTATTTGCTTATACGACTGCGATATATTGTTCACAAATATTAATTATGTTCAATAACATTGAACCATCCTGAGGCGGGTTTTCCTAATAGGATTTATCTCATGTGGTTTGCCTATTAGGTTTTCCCCGTCTCACAGGTTTAACCCTGGGCGAATGCGGGATGGTAGATTGTAACTTATTTAGTTTGTATTGCACAAAATAAACTTTTTTTTCTATTCTATTATTCTATATGTACTGCTACGATTTACTAGTCACGCGGCACTGCCAAATGCGTCCCTCGTCTATTCTACCATTGTTACTTATTTCAATATTGTAAATTACTTATTTTACCTTACTATTGATAATATTGTATAACTCTTGTATAATACTTTTGTACTGCTATTATTTACTTTTGTATCTGCTTAATTATTGGTCTCGATTATGTCTTTATCGCAACTTACTATAATCACTCACGCTATTGTTATTATTGTTTGAAATATTGTATTTTATTTGTACAACATAATGTACAATAAATATATTATTTAATCTAATCTAATCTAATCTACCCTTAAATTTCATTGCAGGTGTTGTATTTTGATCATTCTCGTTATGTTCGTTTGAAGGGACTACTGTTTCTTTCCTCACTTTTCTTTGCCTTGCTGTACTTATATTAGACACGGAAAAAGGTAATTAATAGTGTATTATGATATAACTAGTGCGAAAAAAGGGCTATGTCACGAGTGTTGCAAACTTTATGCGAGTGAAATAGCTTTCGGCACGCGTTATCACAATACTTTTTTGTACCAGGGCAGGAAAAGTGCCCTGTTTTCGAGCCTATTTTCAGTGTGGCAACTGCATATTCGCCCACCAGTACAGAAAGTGACTTACTTTCCGCCCTAGTGCGAAAAAACGCACGCACTAAATCAAGCTTTGCACACGTCGTATCAAAAAATATTGTTCGATATACGAGTGAGAAGGTGATTTTAACCTCGTGTTAAAATCACCATGAGGATAAAATCACTTTCCCGCGCTGGTATCGAAAAGTACTATTCCGCACTCATGCGCGAATATTCATTTTCCACATTGAAAATACGCAAAAACACGGAAATTTTCCATGCATCAGGAAAAAAATATTAAAAAGTTTTCTTGATCTATTAAATGTTAGTATACAATTAATATATAAACGTATAAATAAAATACGAAATTTACACTCACACATTCACATTTGTAAATAAAACAATAGTTTACTGAATAATTTTTTTCTCAAATTATGTCCACTTAACATGCCTACTAATAATGTATAAATGAGACGTTGATCTTGTGAATTAGCATTATTACCTAGTTAAAAAAATTAGTCGGATTCAGTCTGAATCCTTATAGATTCAGACTGAATCCGACTGATATTTTTAACTGGGTAACTTTCTTCAATTCATTTTTAATACAAGTTTTAATTTGAATCCTATCGGCTGCACCAATTTCATTATTGTTGGGATATAAATCAAAATCCTTTGAAATCTAAAAAAAACAATATTTTTAGACTCAAATAGTTATGAGTACAATCAAATGGCGCTATTAGTTTATTTTTTTTAAGTCCACTGTTCATAACTTGTTTAAACAGTAACTGTTTAACAGATTGTAAACATTTTTTAATGATTTTTTTATTTTTTAACCGTGTCGGCAAGTTTTAATAATCTTCCTACGAGTTACAACCCTGGACATAAAGGAGTTAATCACTATCAAAGATATTAGGACTATAAATGCTTAGACGTTTTGAAATAAACAAATTGATGCTTTTCTATTTGCAAACACGTATACCTTCTGTTCCGGAGTCGCTTAAAATGTTTAACTCGTTTCACTTGCGTGAATATTTTAGGCGGTGAGAGAGAGAGGGCGGGGGTGAAAGAGAGAGAAAGAGGAGGTAAGAGGGAGTTGAGCTGAGTTTAGTTTATTACGGACTAAGGACACGAGGTCCTATATAGTCCTGAAAAAATACAAAAAATATAAATGACTACGGGACATGTACCCGTGAGCGCAACGCAGTGTCCGGTAACAAAGAGAAAGATAGATAGATATTCATTTATTTGTAACTGTAGTACAAAAGATTAAAAATGGTGAGAATAATAAAACAGGAAGAGTACACACGAGCAGTAGAATACAATTTGTGGTAAAATAAAATAGAAATAAACAAAATAAAGTGGGATAAAATAAATATTGCGCATAATGATATCACAGTCGATTCTTAGCCCAATAATACTATGCAATTCCCAGCAAGTCAAAAACTTAAGATTAGTGATATCACAAAATGCTCAATAAAACAGAATAAAATGAAATTAAAAAAAAATATTGCACTAAATGATATAAAAAACTTCGTTAATTTCCAATCGAGCGAAGATCCCGCAATACGATTTAAAAATGCCATAGAGCAGACTTTAGCTGTAATAAGGAAATCGTCAGTGAATCACAATAATTTAAGACTCGTAAAACATATGACTTCGGCAAAACACTTACCGTCATTCTTGGGTGACCCGCTCAAATGGGTTCGTTTTAAAAAAGCGTTTGCGCTCTCAACACAGCTTGTTAGTTATTCAGATCAAGAAAATGTAATGCGTCTTATGATTGGTGTTTAAGAGGAAACGCTTGAAACGCGGTAAAAACTTTATTCGTGGGTGGAAATATGCGCACGATATCTTAAAATCGCTTGAGATGCTTTTTGGGGATTCACGACTAATTTTATCGAAAATTTTATGGGAAATAAGAGGTTTACATGCTGTCGAATTTATTGACTTTGCTGTTATGGCAATCAAAGCCTTAAATGATACGATATATTTACGTGATATTGAACTTAAGAACGCAGTCTTACAGAAACTGCCAAATACGATCATTTGTAATTACGTAAGATTTACTGGATCGATTAAAGAGAATAAATTCGATCTCGAAAAAATTGTCAGAATTTTTATTTCAAGAAGCAGAAATGTCTCGCTGCAGGAGTGATTGAAATAAAATCAAATAACGAATCATGTAAAAATAAACGTTTTTATTCAGACGTGCAAAGAGACCTTGTGTTTGCAGCACATATAAAAAATTTGGAGAATTCTTCAAAAATACGAAATGATAATTTTTCTTGAAAATGCACTTTGCAACTGTAAAAATAATTTTACAGAGATTTAAAAATATTTCATTATTCTCTTTGTAGGTTTTTTTCATCTTTGTACTATATCGACAAGTCCTGTTGCGTAGCGAAATAAAATTTTTTGTTGTTCTTATAACCGCCATCTAACGATGGACGGTGTTGCGACAACGCGAGCGAACGCAGCGTTCAGCGGCCACTATCGCGCCGCCGTAGGTAATATCGGCCTTCTTGATCACGCATGTCGCGTCGCTCTCGGAGTTTTTTCATTAACGTATTGTAACGTCATTAGCGTACTTTAGCTCGCTTGTATTCGTGGATTAGTATCGCGTATTAAAAACTGATTTCGTTATAATATATATTTTTGCATTCGTGTTTGCACACGCGGCTGTCGTTTCGGACACCTTCGCGCTTGTGCGCGACCTCCGAACGACATTCACCGAGCTTCCTACGGGAGATTCTCGGATTATTCTTAAGCTGCGCAGCGTCAATTAATTAATTATTCAAGGGTACACCCGCGTAGTTCGAGCTTTCGTCTCTTTCGATTTGTTTCTGAAATTTGTACTTCTTTAAGTCTCTTTGATTGTTGGTGTTATTTTGCGAGGTTTTTATGCCTTCGGGCTTTTCCTCGGAGCCAATAAAGGGTTACTCCCTCCGGCTCAAAAAATCAGTGTTTTATTTAATAACCTTTCCCAAATTGATTAAATACGGGGCGACTCCATTAGGGAGAAGTCCCGACTACGAACAAGTCCCAATAATTACTCCCAAGCCAAATCTACTGGTTTTTTCTTGGGCATTACTGGATTAATTAATTTGCCCTTTATACATTATACAAGTTCTTCTAAAATAAATATCACGGTTCGGTTAAAAATATTTTAAGTTAGTCTTGCAAAAATAGAAATAAAAAATATTTAATTATTCAGAAATATTAAAATATCTTAGTGTTATTACTAAATTAAATTTATAGCGTAAATAATTCATTTCTAATATGAATTAATACAGAGACTCGCAAGAAGAGGAAGTGAGTAGGGTGAAAAAATATTCGATCTATTTAGTTTTATATTTATCATTTATTCATAAAGAAAAATAGAATATAAAATTATACAATAGATTCATACGCATACCGAAGTCATAAAAGAAAAACGCATTAAATTCTTTTAAGGGTGTATTATACCCATCATTTGCCTTTGAAAAACACCTCAAACAAAAAATCCTTAGTATTAAGAGTTATAAAAAAAATATATATTAAAAATATAGTTTATTCTGATCAAATAGGTCCAAACTGTACTCTGTAGGCCCACTTAATCCAGAGCTATAGCTATCTCAAATTTTTTGCTTTGCCGTAAGCCCCAGACTGAACCGATAGATGGATTTTCATCAATCAGGGCTTAAAATCTTTGCTTTTTTTATTATTCCAGACTGAAGCTGTCTTTAAGCAGAAATATTTTGGTTTATTATCGTAGCAACACAATTTTTAAACTATAATTACCACTAGTTTTCTTGAAAATCAACAAAGATGATTAAGTTCTTCTTATCGTACTCCAATGTCATGAAGATAAACTAACATGACTCTTCTCTATTATCTCTCTGTCGAACCCTGTCATTGAATATTGAATTAACTATTGACAAAAAATAAAAATAAATCAGGATCATTACTATAAATTAATATCTGGTATTATAATTCTCTCTTCAATAAGTGGAAGCTTGTAGTGGTCCATGGGCACGATGTAAAAAGCAGCATAATGTCTGTAGTATCAGAAAATGCTGGCATAGGGCTTAGAATTACATAAATTTAACAGCACTTATTGCACCAATTGCACTTTTAAAATAGCATTTCAAACACAACACTATATAAAAAACACTTCAAAATCATGGCTAAATAGGACCTGAAACAGAAAAATGAAAGTTCTTTTTTAGCTTGACAGCTTGAAGTGATAATGGAACTTTTAAATTTACCTGCTTTGAAACAGCACTGTTGTGCCCAGGGATTTTCCTTGACAATCTTTGAAGATTCTACACCTTACTTTATTATAGGATAAACAAACACGGTTAACCTCAATACACATGTAGCACTTACTAAAAGCAATCGGTTGTCAAAAAGTAGTTACGGCGACCGTGGCGACACGACTGAAGCGCGATTCGCGAGCTATATTTAAAACTTTACATTTGTAATTTTTGTATAAAAATTCATTTTATAGTAATAAAACCCATTTTTAAAAATCTTTATATATTTATATATTGTTCTGATAACATTTATTAATAAATTATAACATTTTTAGAAATTATTTCAAAAAATCTAAAATTAAAAATTTTCGTATTGCGTACTATTACTTCTTTAATTTTTTAAATTTTTGCATAAAAATTTATTTTCATACAGATTATAACATATTGTAACGGTTCATTTTGAACCGTCACAATTTCTATTAAAATAAATATAAATTTATGGCTAAAAAGCCAGTTGCGAGCAGCCTGGGTGAAACCCAGGAACAGAGGTTCAGGTGGGCAGGCTATATGAATAGCCTCGCTCTTAGAAAACCTATAGGCGATAAGGAAAGTGCAGTTGAAGAAGGCTCTGCACAGCCTTATATAGTTAAAAAGTAGCCTACACTCTCGCAAGCTAGTACGCAGAGGCACTTGTATGCCTTTACATAACGAATACCTAGCATTACATTAAAACCTAATACTCGCTTTAGCTACACTACACTACACTATCACTGACGATGGTTCCTGCTCTAGAAGAAGAAGACGACTTGTTCCTTCCCTGAATATCTGATGGCTGGGGTGGATCCTCAGCTGGCTCAGGCCTCTGTACTCTCTCAGCAAAGAGCCGATGACCCTGAAACATAGCAGAAAATTCCCTGTAGTATCAATAGAGGAAGTGTAAACTATTAGGAAATCGACTTACCTGCTGCGCTTGAAGACCTTCACCGCTGGAAAAACTCTGGACGATTATATCCATGAAGTAGATCAACATATGCTGCTCCTGCAACACCAAAGCAACCTTTGTATACTCTAACAGAATGGCGATGAACCTGCAACAGAAGAAAATACATAATAAAATAACCTACATTTAGGAAGAGATATCAGAAGTCGAGTTACCTGATGTCTCAAAGATCCTCACTATGGAGGAAAGCCCGAAGGATGATACTCAGGAAGGGGCTCAGTGTATGTTGCTCCTGTAAAAGCAAAACAACTACACCTGCTAATACATGGCAATCTGCATTGGAAGCAGACGTACCTGAGTCACGGAAAAGCGACGGCTTGAAGAAGATCCTCCAGTAGTATCCAGACTGCTCCAGACAACTCCTGCAACCACCGGAGGACTAAACTGTTGACACGGCACCTTCAACAAGGGAAGCAACTGACAAGATAACCTCTCCTGCATTTGTCACGGAACGTTCATAGAATCTGAGCTGAGAGAGCGCAGACTGCGCATGTGCGCGACGGTCATGCGCGAGCTGAGGTGAGGCCCTCGCGAACTACGATCGGGGGAAAGACGTGCCGCCATCTTATCGATGGCGACACTCTGTTCCTGACCGTCGTAGCGGTAACCACGCGCTCGGCATTCGTTAAACAATTAATTCGTGTATTCTATTTAGTTTTCGTGCTTATACGATAATCGTGGGCAAGCGAGACTCGCAGAGAAGTCTCGAGAGATCTAGCATCATTTGCAGTGAGTAAAGTAGGTGATTTCGTGCGATACGACATCGTGCTTTTCGGGTCGCGTCGCGTCGGTTTTTCGCGTTCGCGATAGCGCCAAGAACCTGCTCGGGATTGTCTTGTGCTCGTGGAAAAAAATCGTGCTGTATTTTCGGCAGCTGGCGACCACAGTGTACAAATTTTTGTTTTAATAAACAGTTTATTCAAAATTTAAATAAGAAAAATCTCGCGAGTGTTTAATTGATTAAAAAAATCTTTCCCTAGGAACTAAGAAAAATACGGTTACAATATACAATCAAAGTACGTAATAAAAAAAATGTTCGATTTTTTGAAAATTTTTCCCCCTTAAAATTTAAGCCAGGGCAACTCGCTGTAACTCACGTTCTATTGAAACTAGAAAATCCAGATACAGCTCATAAATTTTAGCTCGGAAAATGCTTTCAGACTGCCAGGGAATGATTTCGCTCAGATTTAATGTCCCACCCCTAGCGCGCAACAACCAGTTAGGCTGGAAGAGTATTGAAAGAATATAAAAAACATTTTAAACTATAAATAAATCGGCCCTACAACCACATAACCCGGGAGAGTATTGAAAGAATATGTAAAACTGTGTAAACTATAAATAAGTAGGCCCGACAAACATATCTCGAGGGAGTATTGAAAGAATATAAAAAGCTCTTTTTCTTCCTACCTCGGTCGAAAATTCGCCTTTTGTTCCTGTGTATATACACCGAAAGTCGTTCTTCCCTCGCGCTCTGCGCGCCACCTGGAAATAGAAGTATTTCTCTCCCTGCTCTCTCGATGATGCAAACGACGCTAATACACTCCGCAACAAAATCAGGAAAAAAGGTCGTAGGTCATTTTTGTTTTAAATGAAAGGTTATATTCTTAACTTTAAGATGGCGGTGTTTCAAGGTCATTTTTCAAAGCTCAAAATTTGTAAACTTTCAAATGCGTCTGCGCGTGGGTGATTTTTTCCTCGATAATTCAAATCATTGCACCTTAAAGTACAACTCTTCCCCTTTAATTTAAAAAAAATTTTGATCCACTACAATTTTTTTTGACGATTTGGCATCGTTTTAAAAATTGTATTAAAAAAACGCTTTTTTTGGAGAATGGAGAATTCGTATCCGAGCTAAACGAATATTACCGTCGACTTTAGCGTTACCTAGAAAGCACCACGAGGAGGTAGCTGATCGGGTTTAGCTTGTGATATGCGTGTGCGTGTAAAAAAAATTGTTAAAATTTTTAAACATTATTATTTTATAATTTTTATCTTATTTTAAGTTACCTTTTACAAAGTGTACAAATTTACTAAATTTGTCATCGTTTCCTAGTGATGCCTGAAATCAGTAGTAGAAAAAAAAATTCATCTCTGACCATGTCTATCATTCTATCATTCTTAAAAAAATACTGTTAGACGTAATTGTAAAATTATTTTGATCAAGGGGTACGGATTTTGATAGTTGCAGCAATATTGTATAACTGTTCAAATCAATTTCTTGGTGCATTAAAATGCCTCCGTTGGATGAAAGCAGTTCCGCGCAAATTGTCGCTCTTTCAGAAGCTGGACTTGGTCGATGTAACATACAAGAAGAATGGGGGTTCATCATTCGACTGTTTCTCGAGTTCTGTCTCGATTCAATGAAACAGGTGCGTATCACAGAAAAGCGGGTCAAGATAGAGGACGCATAACAACTGCTCCGGTAAGAAATGCGCAACAAATTTTTCAAGTTCCCTTACCAGGCAGGCAAATTAGTTTGCAAACAGTAAGGAGACGTCTTCACGAAGTAGGTTTAAGATCACGCAATCGTGCTAGAGTACCTTTTCTCACAGAGAGACATCGTAGATCTCGTCTGCGCTATGCTAGAACTTATGGAGAATGGACGATTCAACAGTGGAGGAACGCCTTACTCACAGAAGAGTCACGATTTTGCCTGTTTGGCAATGATGCTCGAATACGAATTTGGCGTCGTAGGAGGGAGCGTTTCGAGCCAAACCATATTCAACCGAGAAGGATTTTTTCCGGTAGATCCGCCATGGTATGGGGAGGAATCTCTTTAAACGATCACACTGATCTTGTTGTTATTCCACCTCCCGGGTTCAAAGCTAGACGCTACATCGACGAAATTTTGGAACCTCACGTGTTTCCAATGAGTCACCGCACAGGCCCAAATTTTATTTTCATGCAAGATAATGCACCACCCCATTCTGCAAGGATTACTCAGGTTCACATTCGACAACATCACATAGAGATGCTGCCGCATCCATTTAACAGTCCATCGCATGGGTGCGAGAGAGCGGGCCCGCCTTCCCTCTCACTCTCACTCGCACTTGTGCACGAATTTTCGTGCTTTCAACGAGGCGAGTTGAAGAAAGAAATGCGGTGTGCGCGCCAACAATATTATCCCGATTTATTTAATGTACTTTTGTACATTACAAGGCATATTAATACAAGCTCTTATCATGTCTTGGGGTATCTCGTGCTAAATTTCATTTAGAGCTATCGCTAGTTCCTCAAGATTCGTGGGCTGTCTTTGCCTACTGCGTAATCACGTAATAAATTTCGAAAATTTTCTTTCGATTTCGGAACTTCTCTTAGAATTAAGAGAATTCTCTGAATTTTTTTTTCTTTTTTTTTCGATTTCCGATTTTGTAAAAAAATTTTTTTTTAAGAATTCAGTAATTTCTGGAATTCTTTCGGGATTTTAAAATTTTTTTCTTTTCTGTTTGGATTTTGAATATTTTCTACAAATCACTCGATTTCTTAGAAGTTAAATTTGTTTTTCGAAATTCTCGGAATTTCGAAACTTTTCTGATTCTTTTCGAAATTAAAATTTTGAATAAAACTTTACAAATTTTCTCGGGTTTATAAAATTTTAGATTTTCGTCGCAATTTTTTTTTTCTTTTTTCTAAAATTTCCAATCGAACTTCAAATTGCTGGAACCTCCGAATACGTTTGTTGAGGTTCGCAATTCGAAAGATTCTTTGAGTTTGAGTTTTCTTTTGGGGAAAGTCTAAATTTTCGAAATTTTTCTCCCTTGATCGTCTCAAAACATTTGAGACTCAATATATATATTTATTCTACATATATATATTTTATAAAAATCTTTTACTATTTTGCGTCGTTATTCCGTCTACGCGCTCGGGATTATTCTAAAAAAAAATTTCGGCAAGGGGAATTTCGTTTTGTGCTGGAACCTGCGCTGTTGCGGTCGCGTATTTTCCCATCTGCTTCAGCGTATTAGAACCGAAGCGTGTGTCCGTCGTTCAGCAAATCATTTCGGATTTCTCTTCGCGTTTTCAGCAGGATGGCCGCATCAACCCTGGCGCAGCGGCATAAAGCCTACCCTGTCAAATAAGACGCGGCGAAATTGACGATCGCGACCCATATAATATTGAATATTGGAGCAATATTGCTCCAATATTCAATGTTATATGGGGATATTCGTGCTGAATCCGGCAGCGATAATAAAAAAATAAGATGTAATGGGGTTAAGTACCGCGGGCGAGCTGGTTATCATAAAAGATCGCCTGCTTCGAGTGGAATTGCGATCAATGGGCGACAACGTGCCGTGGTATGATATATACGGGAACCCGCTACGGTGCCATTCATGACGGCGGCACTGAACCGTGAGCCGTCGGTTGAAGAACACCCTCCTCCATCTTCAAGAAAGTAGTCACAACGACAAAAAAGAGCCGCGCTCGGCGGCAACAAAACGCAGAGACTTCATCAATTGGGACAGAGGAGAGCGAGATTGCGTTGGAGGAGACGGTCATCCAGACCTCCATACAGCCGATTACCTCCTCCGAGCCGCTGCTAGGCACAACGTCTACCGCGATGACAATAATGGCGACTACATAGATGACGAGCGTTTGCCACCACAGCACCACTCTGGGCCAAAGCCCCGTTGCATCGACGGGTTGGACAGGAAATCAAACGTCACAGCAGCTCCGAGCCGAACTGGCTCGAACAAATTATCATCTGACGCTCAGCGCAGACTTGAGTCGGTTTTTAGCACAGGCCTCGGGAGAACAGCTACCGTTTGTAGGGCGGCAGGGCGGTATTTCCCCGCAGGGAGCAATGGTTAGCACGGTAGACCTTACTCGGGCGCTAGGCGGAGCGAACGAGACTCAATTTTCGCGATCTGTGAACCCGTTTCAGGTGCCGCTACCGTAGCTGCGAGTCGCAAGCGAGATACGGCTACGCAAACCGACTCAGAGTCAGAATCCGACTCGGGAAGTAACCGCCTCGACGAGGCGTAGGAGTCAATTCTCCAAGGATAAGAGTAATTGCATGTGTCGCAATTGCAGCAGCCCCCTCCTCCCCAACCGCAGTTCTCCCAGAACATCGCGTCGACCACTTCACGCAAAGAACGAGCTTGGGACTCCGCAAACCGAAGGGTCCGCAATGGTGGTCGATAATGGTGATCACACGATCGTCTACGCGCGAAGGATCCTCACACCAGCCGAACGCTTTGGGCCATCAAGAAGCTGAGACCTTATCTCGAAGGCTACCGATTTAAGCTGATCACTGATCACAGCGCCCTTAAATGGCTGCGCAACTCAAAAGAACCCACGGGAAGGTTAGCGAGGTGGGCTCTCCAAATGCAACAATGGGACTTCGAAATCGATCATCGGAAGGGATCCCTTCATCAACTCCCTGACGCATTGTCAAGGAGCTATAGTGAAGAGGAACAACTTGCGGGATTCAAAGAAATTACCGATACCTCGTATCTCAGAAGAATGAAGGAAGTGCAAGAGGCGCCGTTAAAGTTTAAGAATTGAAAAGTCGAAAACGACTTATTACATCGATATACGAGCAACCAGTTGCTAGATCCAATTCAAGACAACGAGGAAGGGTGGAGGCTAGTCGTTCCGCCCGAACATCGAGGGAGGGTGATGAACGATGTGCACGCACTAGCTCCGTCCGGATACCTCGGAGTCGAAAAAACTTTCGACAGGATTGCCAAGGAGTTTTATTGGCAAGGCTTATGGCATGACGTATGTACATACGTCAAGAGTGCCAAAACTACAAAGTTCCTCAAACAAGGCCAACGGGTTTAATGGGGACTCGGGTCACCGAAAGGCCATAGGTTATTGTCGTGGCAGATCGTATGGAGTAAAGCACGTAACGACGCTTATCATCCGCAGGCGAACCCTGTTGAGCGTGCAAATCGGACCTTAAAAACGATGATCGCCACATTCGTGAAGACCCATCATCGGGACTGGGATTTGCACCTCCATGAGTTCCGCCATGCGATGAACACAGCGGTGCAGGTGTCGACTAAAGTATCCCCGGCGTATCTCAATTTCGGACGCCATCCGTGTCCTGTCAAGAGCTTACGTCGGGAAGTCGAAACGAACGGGGTCGTAGTGCGTTTAGATCCGGAGGTTTGGGCGGATCGGGTAAAGCAATTGAATGCTTTGAGAGACCTAGTCCGAAGACACCTAGATGTCGCGAGAGCTAGGCAATTGCGTTACTATAACGAGGGTCGTAGCGACGTGAGATTTCAGGTGGGAGATCGAATGATGCAACGGTCGCATCCCCTCTTTAACGCCGCCAATTCTTTCTCTGCTAAACTGGCGGATGCACGACGCCGAGGAGCCACCCCAGTGGCCTGACAGATGACCCCCTGGGATTGTTCCAGAATCTACTCTGGGACACGTAACACTGGATGGAGTGGTGGGCGTTCCATCCAAGAGTCATGTATAGTTGCGGTACACGGGTGTACTGATTAAGGGTGGGGGAATATAATGTACAAAAGTATATTAAATAAATCGGGATAATATTCCGAAATAATATTCGAAATATTATCTCGATGTTAACTTCCTAACATCGGGTTGCGCCGAGCCTCGCGAGTAAACATGCCTCGGTATGTCTATGTCGCCAAGGCCGACGCGCACACCGCATTCCTTTCCTCAACTCGCCTCGTTGAAAGCACGAAAATTCGTGCACGAGTGCGAGTGAGAGGGAAGGCGGGCCCCGCTCTCTCGCATGGGTGCGAGAGAGAGAGAGAGAGAGAGAGAGAGAGGTGACTGATCGCGCGCGTTTCTGCACGCAGAGGCGCTTGCTCGCCTCCGCGGCATTACGACGAGCGCCCACCGATTCCTCCCGGCTCTAGGGAGAACTGAGCGAGGGGGAATCGGGCGGCGCGGCCATTTTGCGGCACGCCGAGGGGAACTCGGCAAAGCGGCTGCGGGCAGCCTTTTTTGGCGCTAGCTGCGCACTGCTCGCCCGATACGCTAGCATGAGTACGAGCGAGAGGGCCGATAGCGAGGAGCGCTCGCGATCGCGGTCGGCCCGCTCGCGTGCCAGTACGGAGTGGATCATTGAAGCATTGACACTTCGAGCGCGCGAGTGCCCTGCAAGCCGGTTCTTTTTCCCCATTTTCGACGGATTTTCGAGGGAGTGATCGGGTGCGGGTAGTGCATCGATGCGCAACTTGGTTCAGGTTTTCGGGCGACTGATTCCGCGGGGGCGCGGAATCGCGTGTAAGTGAGTGGGTACGCGAACGTACGTGAACATAGGGCAGTGTTGAGGCTGGGGAGTCCCCACTGCCATCCACGAGACGACCAGCATAGCACCGGAAGAAGAACTTGAGATAAAAGACCTCGATGAAGCCACAACCAAGGAGGACGTCCTCGAGTTGTTGAAAATCGCAGTCGGGCAGGACACAGAAACCCCGCTGGACGTTGTCAAATACCTGCGGAAGGCGCATGGAGGCACACAGACGGCAACTGTACGTTTGGCGTCAGCCGTGGCCAAGAAAATAGTTGGGGATAACGGAAAGATCAGGATAGGCTTGGTCAACTGCCGAATAAGAGGGGTAAGGAGGCCCGTGAAATGCTTTAAGTGTTGGGCATTTGGACACGTTGCAAACAAGTGTAAGAGTTTAGTCGACCGATCGAAGCTCGGTGTAAAATGTGGAGAGGGTGGTCACAAGGTTGTTCAATGCAAGAAGGAGGCAAAATGTGCCCACTGTACTGAAAAGGGCAGCATACAGGACTGTGTACACGTTGCTGGTAGCACCAGATGTCCAGCATATAAAGATGCACTACAAGTGATCAGCAAGGATCAGCGGGCGACCCCAGGCGAAGCGGGAGCTGAAGCCTGATTTGGTGTTGATCTCGGAACCATACCGGCACCTGCGGACACAGCTCTGGGAAATGGATGCCAGCACGAAGGCCGTTATCTGGTCGTACGGTAATTATGCGTTCCAGAGTAATGTTAACAGTATAGACAATGGTTTTGTGAGTGATAAACTGGGCGAAATATATTTCTTCAGCTGTTACGCTCCACCTAGCCTGACTATGAGCGAGTTTACCGACTTTCTAGACCGACTAACTACGAATGCGAAGTAGGAATCTCCCGTAGCAATAGCTGGGGACTTGAGTGCATGCGGGCAAGATGACTGGTTCAGTGTAGACGGAAAAAAGCCAACCACGCGGAACTGGAGAAGAAATACAAAGAGGTGCGCCGTAAGCTAAGTAAAGCTGGGAAGAGCTCTTGAATAAAGTCGATAGTGATCCGTGGGGTAGACCGTACAGAGTGGTAATGACAAGACTGAGAAGCCAGCCAATGTTATCACCTACGTGTCCTGTCCTTTTGAAAAAGTTAGTGGCAGAGCTGTTCCCACAACAGCCAGATACCCATTTCATAATAGAATGTAATGATGTGGAGTCAATCGCGATAGTGACAGAGGAGCAACTCAAGCAGCATATGCTGCACGCCGAAACTAAAGCGTTAAATGTTAGGATCATCCTGTCTTGGCTAATACCCAACGTTGGAGGTCCGAAACAAAGGAGAAGAGCGCTGCTAACATCCACGATTACATCAGCGCTGACGTACGGCATTGTCATTTGGGCGGATGCACTCAAAAGAAAGGAATGTAGACGGAAGGTAGCATCAGTCTGCCGACTAAGCGCCCTAGGCGTTGCCAGCGCTTACCGCACGGTATCTGAGGACGCCATCTGTGTCATTGCAGGGATGCTACCTATAAAAGTACTAGCAGAAGAGAGAAGAGCACTATACAGTCATAAACGATTGACCAGGCTGAGTGCAATGGAAATAAGAAGAAATGAGAGAGCCAACAGCCTATGCCGGTGGCAAGTGCTATGGGACTCGTCTAATAGCGGAAGATGGACACGTCGTTTGATCCCGCAGGTTGACACGTGGCTCAACCGCCCACACGGAGAAGTAAATTTCTACCTGACCCAGATGCTTTCAAGGCACGGATGCTTTCGGACATATCTTCATAAATTCAAACATGAGGATTCACCTGAATGTCCAACATGCGAAGGAGCCGGTGAGGATGCTAAGCACGTATTCTTCGAGTGCCCGCGCTACAGTGAGGCGCGCAGAACATGGGAGGCTGTCATTGGACGAAAAATTACACCAGAGAACCTGATAGAATCCATGCTCATATCAGAGACAGAATGGCAGACAACAAGCGCCTACGCAGCTGAAGTTCTCAAAGACCTACGCTGAGTGGAACAAGAAATAACAAAAAAAAAGACGACGCAAAGGAAATGACAACTTTGGCAAGAAGAGCAAATGTTCAGACATGTACATAGTAGATGACCACGCGCAGAAACACTGGAAAACACACACACACACACACCCACACTCACCCACACACACACATACACACGCGCACGCACGCACGCACACACACACACACTAGAAAATATGCGTCAAGATACACGGACGAGGCTACGAGCCAACAAGTAGAGTGTCCAGAAGAGCCATCATCTAGGAAGGTCCACGGGACAACGGCCCCACCTCGATGTAATGCCATACGCGCGGATTCCGAGGTGGCTCAGCTATAGAGAAAAGGGTTATGGGTTTTAGTGAATAAGAATCTCACACTACCAGGAATTGCGGTCCCTTCCTGGTGTCTACTGGTTGATGAAGATTTCCCATACTCCCTGGTAAAATAAAAAAAACTAAAAAAACACATACGCACTCGGCTTCGCCTCGGGGGGGGGGGGGGCCATCCCTCTTCCGGGACGAATG
>JAWWEO010019142.1:0-16818 GCA_035582975.1 Ormyrus labotus | reverse complement strand
ACGTACCTCGGTATGTCGAAGCGCAGGACCAGTAAGGCGTTCACACTGGTACGCAGGGTGGGAGTCAAGCCCCACGTCGGATATCTTTGAAAATATCCGTCTGTGTCTCCCAATTGGGTTGGACTCTGCGGGGTAGTGGTCTGCGGACTTGAGAGGTTGTGAGTTTAAACCTCGACGCTGTTCGAATGAACAGAAGACGCCGGGCGACTAGAGACCGGCGCGTCCCCACCGAGGACTACGACCTTAGGCCTAGGCACTTGTATCTGGAGAATAGGTTACACACGTTGCCAGACCCGTTAACAGGCTTCGGTACCCGAGTAGGGGCCGCCGATCGAGGTTAATCGATCTCAGTTTCACAGACCCGGATGGTTTTCGAAGTTGTCGGTTCAGGTCTGCTGAATAGGCTTCCAAAGCCAAATGACACGTCTGTGAGGGGGCGGTGATGCTTAATTGTGACAAACCTCCCTTAGCCTGGAAGCCCCGAGAGCATACATTAACTGTTTCCTCGTGGGGTACGCGGACGACGTCGCGGACGTAATCACCGCGCGAAATACGAACGTGGCGCAATATCGGCTAGAACGTATTATGTTAACGGTCGGTTCGTGGATGACGAAACGTGGCCTCCAACTAGCATTGGCTAAAACGGAGATAGTGCTTCTGACCAGGCAGAGAATAGATACGGCGGCCGAATTCAAAGTAGGAACGGAAACGGTGAGAGCCGGTGCGGCAGCCAAGTACCTGGAAGTACTCCTAGATACAAAGCTGTCGTTCCGTGCTCATTTAGAAACGACGGCGAGAAAGGCGGAGCAGAAGGTCGCCGCGATAAGTCGAATTATGGCGAACGTAGGAGGGCCGAGAAGCGCGATCCGCCGGCTGCTTATGAGCACTACGCACTCGGTGCTGCTCTACGGCGCAGAAACGTGGGTGGGCATCCTCGATAAGAGGAAAAATCGAAAGATTTTATCGACAGTGCAAAGGAGAGGCGCGCTACGGATCGCGAGTGCCTACTGGACAGTATCGGAGGGCGCTGTCTTTGTGATAGCCGGCGTGAACATTTGTTCTTCTTATCAAAGTCGTCATTTCGTTTGCGTTATCGTCTCTCTTTTTTTTTATTTCTTGTCCCTCTTCTGCTCTACGCAGCGTAGGTCTTTGAGAACTTCAGCTGCGTAGACACAGGCTTGTTGCCTGCCATGCTGTCTCTGATATGAGCATGGGTTCTCTGGTGTAATTTTTCGTCCGGTTACAGCCTCCCATGTTCTACACACCTCACTGTAGCGCGGGCACTCGAAGAATATGTGCTCGGCATCCCCACCGACTCCTTCGCATGTTGGGCACTCAGGTGAATCCTCATGTTCGAATTTATGAAGATACGCCCGAAAGCATCCGTGTCCTGAAAGCATCTGGGTCAGGTAGAAATTTACCTCTCCATGTGGGCGGTTGAGCCACGTGTCAACCTGCGGGGTCAAACGGTGTGACCATCTTTCGCTATTAGACGAGTCCCGTAGCAGTTGCCACCAGCATAGGCTGTTGGCCCTCTCATTTCTTCTTATTTCCATTGCACTCACCGTGGTCAATCCTTTCTGACTGTACAGTGTTCTTCTCTCTTCTGCTAGTACTTCTATAGGTAGCATCCCTGCAATGATACAGATGGCGTCCTCAGATACCGTGTGGTAAGCGTTGGCAACTCGTAGGGCACTTAGTCAGCAGACTGATGCCACCTTCCGTCTATATGCCTGTGCCTTGAGTGCATCTGCCCAAATGGCAATGCCGTACGTGAGTGCAGGTGTAATCGTGGATGTTAGCAGCGCTCTTCTCTTTTGTTTGGAACCTCCAACGCTTTAGTTTCGGCGTGCATCGTGTGCTGCTTGAAGCTGAGCCTGGCGTCTATTATCACTTCCAGGTACCGGTGAAACATAGGTGAAAACTGAAAAAAACGAGTTTTCTATGTTCAACGATTATAGGAGTAAAAAGGCTTCAATTAACTTTAAATTTTGGAAAAAGGTAGAGCTTTTGTACATTTAGAGCTGTATAGTTTTTCAGCTTATGAAACTTATTAGTTCAAAAGATATTAAGGTTTTATTTATGTTTTTTTAATTTCTTGAGTAGATTGACAGCTTATTTTTTTCTTTACTTTACTAAATTTTCAAAATTAAAAAAAATTTTTTAAATTCATATACTATATTTTGTTTTATAACGATTTGAAGTTATGCTTGGTATTGTAATTATATATACATCACATAGTAAAGTCATAGATTTATTATTATTAATATATTATTATTATTATTATTACATTAGTTTCAGCAATATAGTTCAAATAAAATAAAAAATATTACTTTTCTTTGAACTTGACTTTACTTGAAATTTTTATTTAATTTTCTTCAAAACAAAGATAGTGTGAAAAGGTAACACCAGGTTAAAATCGCCTTTTTGCTCGTGTATTGAACATTATTTTTTGATACAA
Organism: Ormyrus labotus; assembly: GCA_035582975.1. Classification (NCBI taxonomy): domain Eukaryota; kingdom Metazoa; phylum Arthropoda; class Insecta; order Hymenoptera; family Ormyridae; genus Ormyrus; species Ormyrus labotus. The sequence goes on along the minus strand of JAWWEO010019142.1, from coordinate 14,357 downwards.
CTTGTACAAAGCTTAGCTAAGATTTAGCGCATGCATTTTTATGCAAGCTTACGTGAAATCGAGTTTTACGCATGGAGTTTCAAAAATTCTGTTTTATAGGATTTTAAATATTCCAATAACAAAATTGTTATTTAAATTTTGTTGTTGTTCATTAATTTCTAAAATGGACATAGAAAAATAAAATAATAATAAAAAAATAAATAATTAACCCTTTCAGACTCAATGTATATTGGAGTTTACATACAGGGAAAACTGAAAAAAATTAAAATCGAAGGATTAGAACAATCTGCAATTTAAAATAATTTTTGTAAATAATTGTGCTGATCATTAGAGATGTATTTATACATTTATATTTGTAAGTAGGCACGTATATACGTAGATATATATAAATATACATCGAAAAAAAAATTTTTTTACCACTTAAACCTTATATTTAGACCATAATAAGTCAAAATATACTTAAAAAAGTGATATATCACGACTATATTTAATTCAGTTCCGAAAGGGTTAAATATAGAATAATTTGAAATTATGTTGTTGAAATCGATGGTTTTTAATGAATCTCGGAGATAATGGAACGATAAATTAGTTAGGAGGAAGCTAAGTGTCAATGAATTGGCAGTGGCTTTTTTTAGATAAAGCTTTTTATTTAAGATATACACAAAAAGAGTATTATTTCTTCTTAGATTGCGTAAATAAATCTAATAATGTCATTTTAAAAGTATTTGAAAGTAAAGAATCTATATACAATAGTTTTTGTTTTTATATTGTATTGGAACTTTTAATTTATCTTGAATACAATGTCATGATACGATTTTCTCGAAATATCCTTGACACACACTTGATTTTGTTGAAATATTTGTAAGAAATGATTTTGTTACATAAGTTCGAGAAAATATGATGATGTGTATAATAAATACAGGTATAATAAATGTATTCCCAATAAGCACACCTCCAAAAATTATACATCTAGTATTCTTTTCCAATTCTTTAGTGTCCAGAGGCACTCAAGACTTCTAAAAGAGTACTAGAAGAGTACTTGATTGGTAGTCTAGAATTGTGTGCTTATTTACATGTCTATATAATATGTTAATATATTACATTATTTAGTGGATAGATGTCGCTTTACTGAAAATTACTAAAGAAATAATTAAGTACAAGTGAAACAACTCAAAGAAACATATTAGTTAGTGTGCTACTATGGGCGGGTAGGGTTGGTTAGTGTATTTCGTATAAATTCTTTAGTAACTTAATTTATATAGAAACACGTAGATACAGTTGTATTTTTTAGGTTATTACATTTTTAACAATTTTATATATTTATCCAGGTTAATCTTGCGTGCTTCGTGCCTACAATTTTCATTTTTTATTTATTTTTTGTTTCCTTCCAAATCCTTAAAAAATAAAAAATTTGATCTCGATATCGATCCGTTCGAAATAATTCGAGTTGAACTCATGAAAACCGATTATTTCGAATTAGAAAATTTTATAAGGGACTAACAATAAGTTAATTTCGACCCGCATCGTGAAATATAAAATATTTTCATAGTTTGTATTTTTTAAATATTTATGTCATTTATTTATTAACTTATCTTTTCATGCCCTGGCTTTTTTGTAAAATTTATCAAACTTTAAAAAATTACAAAATATTTCTATTTTACTTTCAAGTGTAAACCAATATTCTAGAGTAAATAAACATAAAAATTAAATCTGCTTTTTTTACTTCAGTTCAAAATTAATTTTTGTTTAATTTAAGTATAGAACATTATTTTATAGATGAATATATATATCAATGTCATTACCTTGAACTAAAATTTTCACGGTGAAGGAAGGGTAAAGCAAGAAACCTTAAAACTCCGCAGTTATCTCGAGTAATTAAATTATATATTTTAAGCATCATCGACTACTTATGTTTTAAGCAATGCAGTACATCTGACATTGATTCCATGAAAATAAATTAAAAAAATTAATACGTCTTAGATTTTAATCTTTATTAAATTTGAAAGTCATGGAAATATTAATTGATTGTTATTTTGATCGTTTATTTGAAGGATTAGAAAGAAGTAGTCTTGGATCACGTCACAGACGTAGACAATTAGTAAAATTTTTTTCTGACGTTATTAAAAGCTGTGCAGAAGGTAATTTTATATTTCATAAAATTAAATATCTAATTACTTAGTTTTATAAAAAGTTATAAGATTCTTATAGATCATGTCATGTTATAGAGTGCAACATTCTGCAAAAAAAGTTCTGATAAACTTTGCAATTTGTTAATTAATTCTGGAAATATTAACTGATAAAACTTAATGATTTCCGATATTAAATGTTCATATATATGCTTAATTAATATAATTATATAACTATATCTTAAGGTGGTTAACGGGACGAAAATTATATTCAGGGGTGTTGAAAAGGCAAAGTGGTGTTTGTGAAGACAGTCCCGATATAAGCCATATTTTTTATACGTCCACGTGTGCTTATTAAGATACAAAGATACTCAGCCAGAGGAAACGTACTATTTCTCTAGCAAATTTCCTGCACTAGGAGGGAGTAGGGGTAGGGATGTTTTATTTTTTGTTTCATCTGAGAGGAAGCTTTGTGATAGTAATTTTTGAAGTTGTTCGAAAAACCTGTTATATTTGTATTTTAAGGTGCCAGGAACAATAATAAATGGTTTTTGAAAAATCTCTGTATGGATGTATGTGTGTATGTGTATGTATGCGCCTGGATCTCAGCTTCTACTGAACGGATTTGCACCTTTCACGGCTAATTTTTTTTGCTTTTTTTGTGATGGCGGTAAAAAAAAGCTTTTTTTCGTTTAACTTATTTGTTTTCGTTTTATCGCAAATTTTCGATTTTCGAAAAATTTAATTTTACTTTTCTTTAATGATAGGATTGTGATATTTGAACGAACAAAGGTACTTTTAAAGGGTATAAAAATATTTATAATTTCAGAGAAAACAAATTACTCTAGCTATCATGGTTCTTTTGTTTTTTACAAAAACGTATTTTTTTGAAAAAAAAGCTTATAAGTCGTAATTTAAATTATCAACTGCTCTGAAGAAATTTTTGGTAATTAAGAACATATAGAGCTATAATCTGTAAAAATTTCTAGCCATTTTGTGAATTAATATTTGAATAAAAACTGAAAAAAATGACTCTTCTATGTCCAACGATTCCGGGAGTAAAAAGGCTTCAATTAACTTTAAATTTTGGAAAAAGTAGAGCTTTTGTACATTTAGAGCTGTATAGTTTTTTAGCTTATAAAACTTATTAGTTCAAAAGATTTTATTTTTATTCTTTTCAATTTTTTGAATAGCTGTATTTAGCGAATAATCGGTCTTTAAAAAGTTATTAACCTCTAAAAAAGAAAAAAATAGATAATCTTGATTTTAGTAGTCCAGAATCACCTTTTGATTTAACTAAGAATAGGCAAATTTTGTTTGTTAATTATTCAGCAAGGAAGAACCTGCTTAACAATATTGAATTCAGTAAGTGAGTGAGTGAGTCGCTTGTAAATTTATCAAGTGACACAATTATATATGATGAATGAAATTTTATATGTTAGTGTATCTTTTAATAATTAAATTTAATAAAAGCACATGGCAACAACGAGTTCATAAATTTTGAAGAGATTGACAATGTACTCAATGAGAGAAAAGAAATGAAGAAGAATGTTAAGGGTAGAGTACAGTAAAAAATCACCAAAAAACTCAATTTTTTTTTATTTCAGAATTTTGTTCTAGAAGTATCAAAGAATTTTTAAAAGCATTCATTAGAGTCAAAATAAAAAATTTTTATTGTCTAATTTTTAAATAATAAAACAAAAAACGAATTTTTAATGAAATTTCATAAAAATGAATAACGGTTTATTTTTTTAATTTTCTGATTCATAATATGAAATACATAGTATATGACGTCAGTAAGGAAGAATTTGTTTAGAAATATTGAATACAGTGAGTGAGTGTATTTCTTCTTAATTCCATTGCACTCAGCTTGGTCAATCCTTTCTGACTGTATAGTGGTTTCTCTCTTCTGCTAGTACTTCTGTAGGTAGCATTCCTGCAATGACACAGATGACGTCCTGAATTTCTTCTACTGGTGATCAGTACTATCTCCGTCTTATGCTCTTCCAACTTCAGATCGAGAGCTATTTAATCTAGCTGTTCATACTGGATCAAAAGCTATTAATTGCGAAATAGAACGGTTACCATTCCACACATTTACTTATTTTATATACGTCGCTAGTGCAGACCACATCCACTCTCCGGGACTAAAGGTAACAAAAAAAGTAGGTAAACGTAAAAAATTTTATCCAGGTTACCGTCTAGCTGACGTTCATTTAACATTTGCAGAAAATCTTTCACCGTAAATGTAAACTTTGAATTGATAATATTAAGCATCTGAAATATTCCAGCATTTATCTGTTTGAGTATATTATTGTATAGTAGAGAAAAAAGATATTGAATATTTAATCTAAATTGTGAATGTTATGTTGCTAATCTACTCTTAATATAATCAAAATCTCTTAAATTAGGCGTCTTTCATCATGTTGATCCCATTTTCCGTAACGAAATAAATCAGGAAAACATTTGAGATCTAAATCTTTTCCTCTAGTATCTAAAGCAGTAGCGGAAACTTGCAATATATCATACAATGCAGTATCTGATTCATTCTTTTTTTTATCATGCAACGGATAAATGGTGTAATGGTCATAAAAAGAGTCATTTTGAGATTTTTGAGTTAACAATGGACGTGTTGGAGATTTGTTTTCTACAAAATTTTTTTCAGTTGCAAATTCTTCTACTGTATTTTTATTTCATATTGTAATTGTTCGTGAAGTTTATCTAATAATATTTGTGGATTAGATGGAAGTTTAATTTTTTCATAAATTGAATTATTTCGTTTTAGCCAATGTAACGCTTTCCATATTTAATTTTGTGACAGTACAGATTGGCACGGGCCAATCTGACTGTCAGTTCGACTCCTTAGTTCACCTCTGGATCCTGGAGAGTCGCATCCAGGACCTAAGTTGAGCCCACCCCAAGCACACACACATACCCACCCGACAGTTAAAATTGAATAGAGTAAAGGGGGGGGGGAGGAGGATATCTGGCTACAGCATCCGAAGGGAGCACCTGAAAGAAAAAGAAGTATTAGTATGAGATTATAGAAAGCTACGGATTACTACGGTACCCTACAGGAGGAAACTACAGAGAAACGAATAATAGAGATCATCACTTACTAACAGCTTTGATGAAGCTCCTTGCAGTGGTCCTCGCATCACAGCAAAACTAGTCAGCAGCTCGAAGCGCAGCCAGATCCCTGCGCTGGCCTTGCTGCTTTTCGCTCCTCAGCTAGATGAAAGGGCTCGAATAGCAAGAAATCAACTGAAAACAGAGAAGAATTAGAATATTGGTTAGCTGTAGCAACGAGAGAGCATCACTCTGTAATAACAAGAGCATGTCTCTCACAGACAACTGTAAACATGGGAATTGAGGTTAGGGTGGCATGCTAGGAGAGGACATTCAACTAGAGAAGTGCACCTACAACTACAGAAGTCTATACAGAGAAGAGGAAAAGGAAGACGGAGGAACCATACAGATGAGTACTTACTTGACTACATGGAAGAGAAGAAACTGGAGAAACTGAGACGCACTACAGGCATTGCGCTTTCAAGTCACTGCTCCGCCTTTCCCCGCCTGGACTACAGCCTCGAATTTCAGCACCTCCAAAAGGAGAGGAGGAGAGCCCAGCTCTCATTAGATTAAAAATCAAGAGGATGGAACGAAGATGGTTTTCTCACCTGCAATTCAGTAGTACAGCACAAGCACAAGAGTTACCGCAACAGTCGACAATTCGAAGTCTGCCGCACGCGAGCGCACCTAGCCTCACCACGGCTCGCAGCGCTATGCGGGTTGCGATGAGCGAGTGCGCCGGCGCGGGCTTGGAAGGCGGAAGAGCGATCGCCAGCTCGCGATCGCCTCGACGCCACTCCCCGCGGATCAGTTTTTACGCACTGACGTGTTTTTTGTTTTGGTTAAAAGTAGCTTCGTGGAATTTCCAGTACCTCGCGGCAAATTGGTTTTGGATATTACGTAACGTGAAAACCAGCAGTGTAAGTGGTGCTGCAAGATCGCAGCATAATTAAATTCGTTGTGTTTTCTTTTGATACGGATTTTAATCCGTTTAACTTCTCGCGCGCGATCGTGTGTGTGTTCGCGGTGCGAGCGACTTGGGTTTTTTGGTGTCGTTTTCTTTGAATCGTGGCTGGCGCCCATACAAATTAGTGCACATAACACAGTGCTTTGGGTTTTTCTATTAAATAAAGTTATTAGTGTATAAAATAATCATTTATTTTGAATGTTTCAATTGCCTTCCTGAACGGCTACTGCACGCTCATACCCACGCGCTCTACCTGAGCTTTCCTTCTCCCAATTTCCCTTTTCAGTTCTTTCCTACAACTTCCCATATACTTTGTCCAGTTTTACGGCTCCCGGTAAACCTGTGACAATTTATATCAATATAATCTTCCCAAATTTTCTTAGCTTTTGTTCGATACGTCAGTAGTTATGGCAACACTTTGGAGCAGGCAAACAACTCCAAAGTGTTGCCGAGTCAGCAGAATAGTGGGGGGAGAGTGCCTGGCGGCGGGCGGTGCGCACGCGGGTGGGGAGAGCTAGCGCGCGCGGCTCGAAATTTGGGAGAGCGGGGGGGACGAGGGGGAAAGAGAAAGTTCTGTCTCTCTTTCTGGCAAGCAGTTTTTATTTTTAGAGGAGAGTGGACGAGTTAGCCGTCAGAGAGAACTACGTAAAGGAGGGGGACGGGTGCTTACTAATCATACTTCGTAGTTTTTATGGCAGAGAGAGGGGATTGCTCTGTCTCTTACGCTCTCTCTCTCTCTTTCTTTTACTCTCTCTCTCTCTCTCTCTCTCTCTCTCTCTCTTACTCTGGCAAGCAATTTTTGTTTTTAGAGGAGAGGGGAAGAGTTACTCGTCAGAGAGAACTACGTAAAGGAGGGGGAGCTATGGTAGAGAGAGGGGATTACTCTCTCTCTCTCTCTTTCTCGCCGATTGGAGCAACCGTAACTCGCAAAATAATTCGTTTTCTACGATTTTTCACTTTTATACACTTTGGAAGGTCTAATTATGATTAAATCCGAAAGTGAAAAGCAATTGTTTATAAGCTTATATATCTAAAATTTACAGTCCGAAAATTTTAGGTTCTGATTTGTTAATTAAGAATAGCCAAACTGAATCAGTAAACAAATTTTGTAAAATTTAAAAATTTCAAATTTTTTTATCGAATCAGATAGATGATGCTTAATTAACAAATTAGAACAAAAAATAACAATTTTCGGACTGTAAGTTTTCAAAATATAACTTTATAAACAATTGTTTCTCACTTTCTTTTTAAGCATAATTAGGCCCCCCGAAGAGCATAAAATTAACAAATCGTAAAAAAACGAATTTACGAACACGTAATGTACACTAAACACACACACTCACACGCACACATGCACCCGAGCCACACCTAAAAATCGCGACGACGAGAAAGATGATTGCCACACGCGGCAAGAGCACATTCGGGTCTGATGCACTAATTGTTCCAAATGAAGTGCTGCACAAATAGTTTTTATTTTTAGAGGAGAGGGAACGGGTTAGCTGGCAGAGAGAACTACGTAAAAGAGGGGGAGAACTGCTTACCAATCATATTCGGTAGCTTTTATGTACCAGATTTGGAGAAGCTAACCAACACGCAGACAAAATAAGAATTTCGTTCTAAACGATTCTCACGCGTAAAAAATTTTCAAAGGTGCACATTCAGCACCACTTACAGTAAACCAGACGCGACTGGCTCGGTTCTCATTACATTAAACTTGCTTATCCCACTCTCTTTCAAGGATCAGAAATTACAAAATTAAAACATTTCCAAATTTCATTACTTTGACAGTGATTGTAACAAGGATATTTAAACAAGTATACAAATACAGGGTGTCCCAAAAGTATGGACACACCTGAATATCTTGGAAAATAAGGGCGCTAAAAAAAAACTTTAAATACAAAAGTTTTGGGAAATTAAACGGTGTATCTAACGGTGATCTTGAATTTGACCTTGACCATGACCTTCAAGGTTATTTCAAGGTCAAAATAATTTTTTTAAATGAGAATCTCTATTTTTGACACCGGATTCTGAAAGAACGGGAAATTTTACGTCCAAAACGATAGTTTTGAATTTGTTAGAATGACCTCCAGAAGGTGAAATAAAGGTGAAATGTTAAAAAAACCTCCAGAAGGTGTTCTCGATGAACTTTTGAGGGTTTAGGTTGGGGTAAGTTTGGGGGCCAACCCTCAAATCCCAAACCCACAAACCTAAATACAAAAATCCTTACACCCCGAGCCCACAAATCGCAAGCCGACAAACCCAAAGCCCATAAACGCAAAGCTCACAGACCTCAAGCTAACAACCCACAAATTTCAAGCCTACATACCGATATATCATAACCCCAAACCCACAAGTTAATGCCATAATGTATTAAACATACGATGCCTAAACTCACAAACTTAAAATCCATAAAATAGAAACCCACGGTTTGGGAATTGTGGTTTTGAATTGGTCGAATAGTCGACCAATTTTGAATTAATCGACCAAAATTATGAACACACCTAGATATCTTGAAAAATAAAGGCGCTAGAAAAAACTTTAAATACAAAAGTTTTGGGAAATTAAGCGGTCGATCTAACGGTAACTTTTAATTTGACCTTGACCTTGACCTTCAAGGTCATTTCAAGGTCAAAGTTATTTCTTAAATTTAAAAAAAGAATTGCTAATTTATTAATATTTGCAAAAATGTAAAAATATGCAAATATGAAAAAATTTTGAAAAATTTGAAAGTGTAAATTTGCAAAAATTTCCAAATTTTGCAAAGTTTGTAAAATTGCAAAAGTTTGCAAATATGCAAATATTCAAAAATGTAAGGGTTAACCTGGCTCCATCAGGAGCACCTTAATTCTGACCCCTAGATTCATGTGCAGCGATCCTGAAAACTCCCTGGATAGTGTTTTCATCGTTTTTTGATCGAAGTAACATTTTTAATGTTTATAGTGCGGACCTTTGTTATACCGTAAATTAGTGGAACGCTGAATTCGCTTTCAGCAAACCCCAAATACCTCTACATACTAACTTTTAGCCAAAATCATAGTTCTAGAAAGAAAAACTCCATCACCCATAAACCCTCTCTTTTCTATCTCAAACTAATTTGTAATTGAATGGGAATTTTTACTCGTTCGCATTTAAAAAAGAGTTATCAACTATCGTGAATATTTCTGATGTACAATTTTCGATTTTGAAGGTTTTCCATCTTTTTTATTCCGAATTTGGTCTATCAAAGCATTGATTCTTTTTTCTATTATTAGTTTCGTTCTGAGATTATTAGCTTATTCTTAGTTTAGTTTAGAAGACAGCAACTGATGAATGAACCTCTTTGAATGTGGCATTATCTTTCGTCGAAAATTCTCCAACCTCCATCAGGCAAGTATCTCGTGAAAGTAATGTTAGTAGGACTCCTGTTCACAGAATAATGAAACTGCTGAAGTTTCATCCATATAAAAACAAATTGGTACAAGAATTGAATGAGGATGATTTCGATCGAAGACTGGAGTTTGCTGAATTAATGATGAACCGTATAGATGCACGACGAAATTTTTTAAACTAAATAGTTTTTTCCGATGAATGTGCTTTTTAGTTAGATGGCAACGTTAATCGTCACAATTGTAGGTTTTGGGCACCAGATAATCTAAATTGGTTTTTGGAATCACATGCACAAAAACTAAATGTTTGGGCAGGTATAATAAATAATAGGATAGTAGGGCCATTTTTTATAGAAGAAAATTTAACAGGAGATAAATATGAAAACATGAACGATAAATAAGATTGTCGGTGACAATTTTAACATTACTTACTTCCAGCAAAATGGAGCAGCAATTATTTAGATGAAACATTTCCAGGACGAGTGATCGGACGCAGAGGAACTATTGTTATGTTCTCCGCTCTCTTTGAAATCAGTGTCAGAAATAGGAGTTTCCATGGAAAAAGTCACTCTGATCTTCAAATGATCTTGAAAATTAACAACGTCAAGATGCTCAATATCGTTGGCCCCCAAACTTAACCTAACATTTATTCGCCCATAAACCCTCAAAAGTTCATCGAAAATACCATCTGGAGGTTTTTTTAACATTTTACTTTTATTTCACCTTCTGGAAGTCATTCTAACAAATTCAAAATTATCTTTTTGGACGTAAAATTTCCAGTTCTTTCAAAATTCGGTGTCAAAAATAGGGGTTTCCATTTAAAAAAATTATTTTGACCTTGAAATAACCTTGAAGCTCAAGGTCAAGGTCAAATTCAAGGTCACCGTTAGATGCACCGTTTAATTTCTCAAAACATTTGTATTTAAAATTTTTTACTAGCGCCCTTATTTTCCAGGATATTCAGGTGTGCCCATACTTTTGGGGCACCCTGTATATAAAATCACTTCGAAATATTATAATTGACAAAGATAATTGTATCGTTAAAACTTAATAAATAAACAACGAGTAATTTTTAAGATATCGGCACAATTTTTGAACTGTAGTTTAATTTCGAGACGTTTAATTCAATGCTACCGTCAAAATTTGTAAAACTTTGAAATTCGAAAATTTTAAAGTTTTTAATTAAGAAAGAGATAACGCGAGCGGCTCGGCTTACGCTACCGAGCTCGCTTATCGCGCTCTCTTTCGAGGAACAGAAATTACAAAATTAAAAATTTTCCAATTTTGAAAAGTTCTTTATTTTGACCGTGGCATTACATCAAGCATTTTTTAACAAGTTCAGAGACCTAAAATCACCTCGAAATATGTAAGATTGACAAAGATAATCGTATTAGTAAAAACCAATAAATAAACAATGAACAAACCCAACATTTACCATTGTGTACTCGCTTCTGTATCGCGTAGATAGTCGCCAAAATCTCATACCACAGCCAGAGCACTTATAGCCTCTTTTCACATTTTGAGAGGACGTTCACTTCGTTGATAAAAGTGATGACGTATCACGTGCATTCTTCCTCGCGAACCAAGTGTCTTTGTAACAAAAGCGGCTACTCTTTATCCCCCTTTTGCTGCTGCTGCTGCTGTTTGCACACTGGTTCACCTTACCTTGTCGTGTGTCGAACATTCTTTCACGATGTAATCACGCTAATAGAAACAAAAAACTGTAAACCTGCAGACAGAAAAAGAGTTTTAGCGTTAAACAAGAGCTAACCGTACGATTTCAAGAACACACCGACGACGACTGACGCAATACCGTGAAACTTGATGCAAAATTCGGCACCCAGATGACGCTAGCAACATCGCACCGTGATTGGATGCTCGAAAAAAAACCCGCATTGGTCGATCGGCATCGTTGAAAGCGCTGATTGGTCATAGCATGGTATTGCGATCGACGACAAAAAACCCTCATTGGTCGATCGCAGTGCCCTCACTTAACTGATTTACCGCGCGCGCCGTAGCGTTGCGATCGACGAAAAAGCTTATTGGTTGATCGCAGCGCTCAAAGTTAGCTGATTGGTCGCGTTCGTCGTTTGCCAGCCTCCTCCACAAGGCTTACGGAACCGTGAGCTGCTTCTGGCGACGCGACGCGTAAGCGGTCATATTACACCGCTGGCCACCAATGCCCTTGAGCTGGTATGACCTCATACGTCAGCAATTTTCGAGAATTTTCTACTTTCGTGAATTTTCTACTTTTCAAGAATTGTATACTTTCGAGAATTTTATACTTTTTTAAATAGTTTTTCTTTTAAAAGTTAAAAGGAGAATTGGGAATGAGAAGGTGGTAAAATATAAAGTACACAAGTAAGTATGATTAAAAATTATTTATTAATACTGTTAAATGTCTTTCGAATAATACAAAGATAAGAAAAACTACTTACTATACAATGTTTCGTTCAATGTGGTTACAATATTATACATGTGTAGAGATATAGACTGATAAAATAAGTCAATTACATCGGTTTTAGACGGTAAAATTTGCTCTTTTAATTCTTTTGACCGAGTCTGCACGCTATCGGTGATTGCTTCGAATATATCATTATTGAGTAAATTTACATCTTCAACGATATCAGGTGCGTGCAGTACAATTTGCGCTTCTTGTGTAAGACTGTTCTTATTTATAATATATTTCATTAGTTCACTCGCAACACAACTCACAGTACCCGCTACATGTTTCAGATGTTCGAGACGCGTATCGACACACTTTGAAATATATTCATCCAAGCAATCTACCGTAATTTTCTTCATGATGATACTGTGGCGAAATCGTTTCACTGGACCAGGAGCGGCGGGCCTTCTGTTTTGATCAATCTCTATGGCTTTTTCTTGATGACTGCATGTAAACTTTAAAGTCCACCCAGTACCGTAAATCTGTTGGTCGGTCAAATCGTCGGCGAATTCTCGAAAATATTTTCCAACGTCGCCAAAAGTGCTTTTGAACTCTAACTACTCGTCGTGCGAAAAAACGATTCCCTCAAAGTCTAATAATCGGATCACAGGAGTATAGTGTTGATCCTTCATGTCGCTGTACTCTAGCCCAACAATAATCTTTTTCGTGTAAGACTTGTTAAGGCCGTACAGAGCCCCAAGCAACTGATGTGTACGGCGCTTATTTTGTTGTTGATCGGACATCTTGCCTGGGGTATTACGTTTTACGTGTCTGGAAACGACTGGTTACGGAAAGGCCCAGAACTCTTCTTGTGGTGTGTGTGGTGTGTGTGGGGGGGGGGGCAGTCTTCGTTGCATTTTGTAAGACAAAGAGTGTCGGATTTAGTTTGCACGTTGCGAAAAAAAAATGCTGACGATGTAGCAATCAATGTCTAAGAAAATTTATCACGTTACATTAGCGATATTTTAGAGCTACAGCTTTGTAAGCATCTCACGTGAGACCCGCCGTTTCCGGTGAAATTTCTGTCAGCGTTTTTGTAGTGTACATATCGCCTGACTGTTTCGTCATTTTTCATCAAATCATCAGTAAAATTATCTAGAAACTTCTTGTAACCTAATCCAGCGCTCATGTAATTCAAGAACATAATAAAATATTGCCCGCATCTGTTGGAAGACTCGCTCTGAAGTCGCGCAATATTCCATCGAAACTTTTTACAATTTTTTCGCACTCTGTTTATATGCGCTGGTATAAACGGTGGGTATCCAAAACTATCGAAATAAAAACCATTGCTTGATTTGTCGACGTACATAGCTATCCAATGCATTCAAGGCTTCGTATGATCGTCAGTGTTTACAATAAAAGCGACAGGTTTCGTCCACACCCGTGGTATTTGATCGGCTGGAAATACGCCGATTGTGTGACGACGAATGTGTGAAAGATTTTTCAAAATTTGAAGACTATCCATTTTTACAATTCTGAGATAACCACGACTTTAAACGATAGGCATTATTCAAAGCACAACGATATTTTTCAAAGCACGGTTTGATAGCGTGATGAATGCAATAAACATCGGTTATAAATTGTCAAACGCTGGACAATCGGAATCAGATTCCAAATTAATTATGTCGTGAGCTATAATTTTTTGCAATATTTCACACTTAACGCTACCTCTAACATAAATTTTTCACGCAGATTTTGTAACCCCGCAGAATCTTGTTAATCACTCTCAAAAATACCTCGCCATCAAAGAAGTCAATGCCGTGATGATGCTGAGTCAACCAATTATTCTCTCTTCGGATCTCTTCCGTTAGGCGATCGATGTGTGAGGATGCGGTTACCAGCCAATGGCAGCTAAAATTGCTGTTAACGGCAACCACAGCAATCTCCTTTGGTACTGTACTATGGCCGGGGCCTTTGAAACACTGAATATCGATGATTAAATCCATCGTGTTTTAAGACTTGTGTATATTAGCGAGACTCGAAGCAGACTGACAAGAGGTGACTGGTAACGCGCCGATACGTAACGCGACAGCGACATCTACACTAACAAGGAGAGTGTACGACATTTAGGTAATGGATTTTCCTGCAATGTTTTCTAATGTTAAAATATGAAGGAAGCCGCGTCCGTTTGGCCTAACGCTAGATTTTTCAAAACTTATGTGCTCTTTTATAAAAAATTTAAGAAAAATCGATTTTTGTTTAGTCGCGCATAACTTTTCAACTATTAATGGTACAGTATTTTAACTCCCGGTATTCGAAAGGTGAGATTAAATCCTATCGTTTAAAAAAAATTAGATCAAATCGTCTTTATTTGTTCAAAAGTTATAGTGAAACAAAGAATGACCATTAAAATAACATAAAAAATCTACTTATATAATTTT
>JAWWEO010019141.1:0-16826 GCA_035582975.1 Ormyrus labotus | reverse complement strand
AAGTTAGGTAACTAGAAATTAAAAATACCTATTTTTTACTTTCCTGGCCAATTTTGATACTTTTATCTCTACCAGGGCACGTGCAGAAATTTCACGGCTTGAAGTAAATAAAAGCAGCACTTTCCTAATCAAAAGCAAACTGCACTGAAACTTCATTTTTTTAAATTTATTAAAAAAACATACGTAAATTGTATTCAGTAATAAATAACCAGCTAACCCGCCCCGAAAACCCCAACCATCAAAGCTCGCTCATCGCTCCCCAAACTCGAATCATCATTCCCGCGCGTCATTCCTCCGCATTCCAGCCTCTGCAAGCTCCTCTCCCGCGGCGTCCTCGGCGGAGAGTTGCAGCCGGCGGCCGCGGGCGACTAAATGGCCGCGTCGCGCCGCCGTCGTTCCCTCCTCCCCGCCTTCGTCGTCGAGAGGCTCGCTCTTAGGCGGCTGCTGCTCGAGGGCCAGCCTCCCCGGCCGCCATGGCGGCCGCGAGGACCTCGCTCGTCGAGCAGAAGCGACTTCAGTGGGCCAAGGAAAGAGGTAGGAAAAGCTTCGATGGATTGCGTAGCGCAGCTTTCGCGTCTTCGGGGCTTTCGTCGGCGCGGCTTTGTTGCGGGAGAGTGCCGCACTGTTGTGGATGTAGAAAGTTTTTCGATCTTTTGGTTTTGTAAATAGCGGGGAAGAAAAGTGTTGTTTTTTTGCGTTTGTGTGCTTTGATTAGAATTTTTATTTGTTTTAATTTGTATTTTTGACAGTAAGTTTATATTGTAGAAAAACTGTGTTTCTGTTTGCTAACTTGAACAGATTTAGTTCAATGTAGTTTTTAAATAGCAACAAGCTAAAATTCGATGCATCACGTTTTACTGCTTTCAATCATAGATTTTAATTGGCTCATTAATTAATTGATACTATCGCGTAAAAGATTATAAAACTGCTTGTAATATAACATATATTTTTGCAATATTAGAATTTGCTGAGGATATGCCAAGTTTTTGCAATGATATTACACAAGGTACTAAAATTTCGTTACAGCGATCACAAAATGTAGTTTTTTAGAACACTGCACTTGATGTACCTTAAGCTTTAAAATACGCACGGCTTGTTCTTGTATTTTAAATTTTATATACATACGTATTTTAAATACATATTTTAATATTATCTGAAAATATTTTATTACTCAAAACAGAAGAGATGTCAAGACTTACCGGCAATTACGTCCCAATCAAAACAAGTAGTTCAATTCGCACCACAATACGGTAAGTTAAAAAAAAATCCAACAAAAATTCGATACCCCAACTATATCGCCGGCTACGATAATACAATTTTCATTTGATTCAATCAAGCGAATAACCCGAAATTTCCAGCACGTACACAAACGGCGCGCGAACGTCCCTCGCCGAGATGAACGGCAAGCAGCATCCGAAGTATGCCAGCACCATAAGTCTCCGCAGCCTGGCGTCCGACGTGAGCGGCACCTGCGCCACGAACCTCCGAAATCTCGACTACTCGAGCGGCAGCCTCATAAATCTGCAGGACCAACTGGAACTGGACCGAGCCTCGCGTCGCCGCAGTCCCAGTTTGCCGCCGATTTATAACAAGGAGGACTACCGGTATCAGGTGAGAGAATAATAAGGGCAAGACTTATTTTGAATGTCTGATGTAATCTGGTCGAACGTTTTTTGTGGCGGTATAATATGCACACTGTTATACAACTGAGTTGCAGTAATGAGAGTACGCGTGACACTTGAAATGCGCTTCGTGGCGGTTATCCGCAATCTTCAAAATTAGATGACTGCGTTATAATTTTGTTTGCAAGACGATTTATGCACTTGGATCGCGCTTCGATAAAGCCTCGACACTTTGTAATGAGTCGAGGACATTGTTATTATAAACGCCTGATGTAGGTATCAAAGCTGGTGTACAATGTATGTTATAGATCGTCCTTGTCGACAATTTCCAACTACTTCTGAAATGATTTGTATTGGAGTCAATGACAAGCTGATTAAAAATTCACAAGAAAAAAGTGTTCTAAGTAGGCGTCAATTTGCGTGACTTGATTGCGCCAATTTAGTCATGAGACAGATTTAATTGTTTAAAAAAACTCGGTAAACTGTTTCAGTTTTTAAACCTATATTTAAATTGAAAATATTCAAATATAAAATAGAACTATTTTCGATGAAACTTCGTTCCTCATCGTGTCTACCCAGCATTCAAGTCACAAACGCGGTAGATTCGCCTTGTCGTCCTCAAAACGCCATTGACTTCCCCGCAAAATCTCACCTACCCGCAACCATAAGACGCGTCCGTATCTAGACAGGCCTCTTCCAGAATAATCCATACCCCCCGACTTTCCAGTCCGTAAGTTAAGAGAGGCAACCAGTAAACGAAAAGTAGGTTTCGTCAGCGTCGTGAAACCTCCCCCCGACGGAAAAGGGGCTCCGGTCACGATCCAGTGTCACTTTGTGCTCGGCACTCGGCTGGGGAGAGAAAAAGAAAGGCGATAAATCGCTGGAGTTGATAGCGTGATGTCGTGGCTTGCGGCTGGATTTCTCCCTCTCTCTCTCTCTCTTTGGTGCGCGAGTTAAGGGCTGGGAGAAAAGTAAACCACCTTGCACGACTGTAGGAGAGAGAGAGAGACTGGAGGTGGGCTCGACTGAATCGATTCGAGCGAGTCATCAGCGAGCGTTGACCCTCGCGGTTAGTGCCTTTAAGGAGCTGGGCGTATACAGTTGTTGTCGAAATTTTTGAGGGATGAATGAACTGAACGCGGAGGAACTGCGAGCTTAGCTCGGCGGAAGAAGGATTTTTTTATACGTTTAAAGTGTAAATACAGTTTAAAATATTAAACTTTTTATGATTGATGAATTATTTACAAACAAGAGTAGTATTGGATTCGAAAAATTACTTTTAATGTGTAATACTAGAAATCGGTAAAAATAAAAATTACTTTTACTAGTTGTCGTAACTAAGTCAGCAGAAAGCGAATAATCTTATTAGAACAAAATATATTGTTTTTGAGTACTTATAAATTTGAAAAGTTTTCACTTATAAAATATAGTTATAGTTAATGTATATCACAGAAATATTTATTTATACAATAATCGAACAAAAATCTTAAATATAATAAAATTTTTTTCGAACCAAAAGTGCAGAGTCTAAAAAAACTTGAAACCAACTTTGTCAAAGAAAAGAAATTGCTATTGTTTCGTCGAATCTCTCCTCAGATTGTACAGTAAATACGTGTATAGGTGCTGCGTTATGTAGTCGAGGGCGCGCGATCGTCAGCCCCCTTAGGGGCCCTAGTCTGCGCAAACTAGAACGCCATTGATTTACCCGATAACAATGTTGCGTTTCTTTCTCAGTTTATACTTATATCCTGCCTTTCTTCGTACTATGTGTCGCTTTCTATTTCAGGAAACATTTCCAACGCTTATTACCTGGAACTTCGTTTGTAAAACGAAAGAAGTTTACGCTGCAATTAAAGACAAAAGCTTGAGCTCTTTTCATTTTCTGCTGAATGCACAATTTTTAAGACTGGAAAAGACTAAGACTTTTATTTGAGAGAGAATAGTTAGATTCCGAATGCATACTATTTTGCATATTTTATGTTTTTGGTTCAGACTATTGCAGCTGTAAGAATTGGCATTAAATAAAAGCTAAATTCGATTAATTCTTGATATTTTCTACGATTTCGTGTTGAAAAAATGATGATACGCTGTAATTGGAGCAGCAATCTAATGATCATGTAGCTGACTATAATTCAGATCGATTTAGGCATACGCATACATAATTAAATTAAATGTGTCATTGTTTCAGCCAGGCTATATAGAGCACTAACTGGTTTCGATCTAACTTTCTATTTCTAATGTTTGTTCTAAGTACAAACGAAATTCACTTAAATATACTACAATATAAGAACATCTTCATATACTACATAATTTATCGAAATATGAAAAAAGCTTTTGAAAACTAAAAATATACTTTATTACTGCTTCTAGAAATTATGCATTAGCAAACCTCTACAAATTGTTAGTTTTTAAGACTAAAACATTAACATCCATTTTGTTTGCTTAGAACATACATTTTAAAATACCGTATCGGATTTACTTACGTGCTTCGCATGCACTAAAACATTTAAATTACTATGTTTTCGATCTTTCAGCCCTGTCATAATCCAGGTTAAATATTCAAATTACCGTTATTATTCATTTTTCGATTTTTGGAACTTTCATTTACTTCCGTTATTTCTGCATTGCTTTTAATTCTCCAACTATTGGAGTTAAATATCTAAAACTATTATTTACTTCAATTTCAACTCGATGAAATAAATATTAGTTTGACAATAAATTAATTCTTATTATTACACATAAAATGTACACACCAAAATGCTTGCTTTAAAAATCAGAAAAAAACGTTGCTCCCTCCCTCGCGCGCAATCAGCTCCTCGAATCTCAAGCAAATCGAAATCGATGCAGGGCAGCGACCAGGCGACGTAAAAAATGTCCGTCGGAAAGTCGGCGCGCCGCGATTGCCGTCGCGGAAAAACGAAACCTCGTCCCACTTAAGTCGAGAGAGCCCTTAATCGCGGCGCGTTTATCCCCAGAACTACAACGGTACGGGGCGCGATATACGCGCGCATAAATCCCCCGTCACGCAAACCCGTAACCGGCCGTCCACTGCAGTCCTGCGCTTGCACAAAAACCTAATACCGCTTGCAGGAGCTGGACGCGGAGCGCAGTCGGCAGTCGAGATCGACCCACAGGTGTTCGCACAGCAACCACAAGCAGCATCGTTCAGGCACCAGGGACAAGCACCGCCACAGCGGAAGGCGGTCCAGGGATAACGAGGGACCTGAGGAGAGGGAGGGCGAGACTTCCGGATACGCCAGCGACAATTTCGACGGCCCCGGCAACCAGCAGCAGCAACAGCAGCAGCAAGCGGTCGTGCTGCCTTGTCATGGTATGGGATTCGTCATTTATGGGTTAATAAGTTGCGTCGAGGGTACGTTGGCCTGGCTTGAGCTCGTTTGATAAGAGGGGAATATTCGAAATTTATAGGATCAAGGATTTTTTTAATTGAAATTAGTATTTACTCTACTTTAGAAATTTTTTTTTGTTAAAGAAAAACTTTATTCTTCTAATGCTTTTGAATGCTGTAAGTAATCAATAAAAGAAATAATATATAAATTTTTTTTACAAAAATATAATTTGACTATATCAAATAAGCTTAATAGCAAATTAATTATTAATATATAAAAGGCACTTGAGTTAATGATTTGCCCTGAAATTGTTCAGAACTCCAGCAGTAGCTTAGTCACTCTCCACAACACTTAACTGCTTAAAGGAAAGTTGAACGATAGGTTTTCATTGTTACCCTCCCCCGAGAACTCGTGCCTCCACTCAATACAGCTATACAGCTCGCAGCTTTCCTCGCTGTAAAGTGCCACGGCGTTTTTAAATAATCGAAATCGATATAAAACGCTTCGAAAGCCAATATACACCTCGATTCACCGACAAACCTCTTCCAGTCAGCTGCACCAATCCGGACGTGGTGATGGGCGAGAGAACTTGGCAGAATCCGTACTACACCGACGAGAACTCGCTGCCCTCCTCGCGCAAGCTCGCGACCCTTCGCGCGGGCGAGTTCAACAGGCAGCGCTGGGGCAGCGTGTGGGGTCAGGAGATATCGAAGGATCCGCCGCCGCCGTCTTGGCTCGAGCGCGGCTTATCGCGCCTCGATCACAGCTCCCAGGCACGTACAAGTAATTCCGCTTTATTTCCATAAAATATACTATTTTTCGGGGAGCAAAGCGCTCAATTTGAAATTCATAAGTTGCCCGAGTTCGGAGGTTTAAGGAAATGGAGAAAGGTGTTCTTAGTCAGTATTTCATTGCTTTGGATCAATTGAAGATTCATTAAATAATTGAAAAACAAAAATTAAAGCTTTATTTTGTATTAAATATTATTTTAAGGAGTTAGGGTTTAAACAATTTAGTTTTTTATGCTTTATTCTAACAAGTCTATTATCTACATATTCATAAGCCTCTCTTAATTACGTAGGTGCTGGTAATAAATCATGACAGCGCAAGTAGTCCAGACAGCTCGACAACGGGTTCCGTCGGGTCGGATGCGAATAAAACCTACTTAAGGGGTCAGAACTTGCCGATCGATGCCGATATTTTACAAGAAAGGGAAATAAGGCGGCAAAAAGCTTTGGAGCTTCAGACTGCCATAAAGCAGCAGCTCGAAGAGAAAGAGAGAAAGAAGAAGGAGGAAAGGGAGAAGAAACTGAGGGAGGAGCGCGCCGAGGAAGAGAGAATTAAGCGGGAGAGAGATCTCGAAAAGCAAAGGTAAAGCGAGCATAAAAATTAATTAACCAACGAAGGCGTGAGAAAATATTATTGCGAAAATCCTTTAAATCGATCGTCCCGTCAGACTGGAAGAAGAGCAGCGCCGACAGCGCGAAAAGGAAGCGGCCAAGCTGAAGAAATCCAAAGCGATGCAGGAAGTGTTCGAAGCCGCCGAGCGCCAGGCAAAGGAGGAGAGGCGTCAGCAGCGTCGACGTCCGGAAGACGAGTCAGCGGAAGAAGCGAACGCGAAACCAGCCAACAACGGTAGCAACAGCATTAACAGTACTTTAGCAGTGCCGCAGCAGCGTGAATCACCGCGATTCGCTGACAAGGAGACTAAACAGGCCCTGAATCGGCGTGAATGTTCCTCGAACATGGACACACAGTAAACATTTTTTTTTTTATGTTCATGGATATAATTTTAATCGGACTTAGTTGCCTGCTATAAAATTGATTAAGCTATGCTCTGTGGGTATTATTATTATTAGACAGTGCTATTATTTTATTAATACTATTCGAATGTAGGACATTGCATGAATAATTGAGAAGGAGCATGTTTTATTAATGTATTAGTTAAGGTTGTCAGAATTTCAGATGGTTATAATTATAAATAAAATGGTTATAATTATTAATAAAATCTTGGAAAGATTACACCTATCAAATATTTAAAAGTCATTAAAAAACCAAAACTAACTTAAAGTATTGATGAATTAATTAATTTTTTGACATATAACAAGATAGAGTGTACTGAAGTATGTAGTTGAAAGGGAAGAACAACTAATTAATATTAAGGTATGAAGCTTTTTTTTGAATTTCAATCAAGTCATTGTTTGATAGTTCATTTTCAAGCAAAATTTTTGAGCATCGAATGCAATTTCATCAAAATAACAAATTCATACATAATCAAATTATCATAATCAAGTTAACAAAACAGATATAAATTTCTAAATCAAAGCGAATATTGAATTAGCAGAGTTCTGTAATTTTATCTGCATCATAAAATGTTATACCGTACCATAAACATGCTTATTTCACGCTTATCACTTCATTAGTTGAAGTAAACATTAATGCAAGTGATCTTTGTTTTTATTTATATGCAAGTACATTTACATTTACGTGCAAGTTGTGTTTAGTTACATGCAAATAGTCGATGATACATGTTTGGTTTTAAAACAGTTTTAAAAAGCTTTTTTTTTAAATCTCTCAGTGTTAAATATTTTCTTCATGTAGTTGGAAATAATTTGACATTCATTTTTATAAGCATTTGTATAAGCATTCAAATTTTTACTACTCCCAACCCTCTAAACCCTTTTGAATCTCAAAAATGTTTCCAACTACAACGTAAGACACCACCGAAATTTCTGCTAAATCCATCCGTCTTCCCCTCGAACATAACTCGCAGTACCAACTCAGACGAGCCTCAAGAAGCCGTGCGTCTGCCGATCAGCCAAGAGGTAACGATAGTTCTCAGCGGCCGAATCGAGGACCCGGAGGCCCTCAGTAAATCTCCCCTCAAGCTGGTGAACCTCGTGGTAAGCCCCTCGCCGCGGAGCAGATTGGAGAGTTCGACGAGTGCCGTCAGCATCAGCGCCCTGCTCAGCGGGCTCGGAAGTCCCGTGCTTCTGCAGGGCGGGCAGAGGACCTCGCCGAGATTCGTGGAGAACCGATTGCTGACCCCCAGCAAGTATCGACTGCCGAGCGGACGCGATTTTGGCACTCAGACGGACTGCGAGGGAGAAGTGAGCACGGTAATTTTTGCTTTTATTTAAGGTGCCCTGTTGCTCGTCGATGCTCTAAGCGAATGGTTTCGTACGTTTTTCTAAGGGGTCCTCGTCATTTTTTTATTAGCCGCGAAGATCCTCCTGGTAAAGGAGCGACGCTCGAGATGATCTGTACTTTCTTCCTTTCTCTAGGTATTTCGTTTACGGCTTCTTTCTCCGAATTAATTCATTTTCACGCCAACCCGACGATCTAGCATATTAATATATAATGTATAATTATTTAATTTATTTTTTTACTTTCTTACTTTCAAGGACGTTACGGATAAGCAGGAAGCCACGATAAAGGAATCAAAAGAACGGAAAGAAGCTGCTAATAACAACAGAAGAGAAATTGAAAAGTAAGTTATTATTTTATAAAGTTCATGAGTTACATACAAATAGTTACTCGAAAAATTTCTATTAAAAGTTCGTTTTTTTGATAAAACTTGAAAATCTTTTTAGATTATTAACTATCCTGTTCCTATTTTAAATCAGAAACAATATCTGTTAATTCGTAAGGAGTGTTTTATCTAAAAAAGAGAGAAAACGTATAAAATTATTGTAGCACAACCGTTCCATAATAAAGACAACTGAATGACATATGTATAAGGTGCGCGGTCGCCTCTCAGATACGTACTTGCCTTCGGCGCGCTTCCGCACGCCTTGATATCAATTCAGATATTACTGCTTAGATTTTCTATTGTTACTGAAAAAAAATAATTTGAAAATAATTATATTTTAAATGTTACAAAAGTTTAAAAAACTCAATTATTGTTTTAAATTTACATAATATTTATTATAATGAATTCATAATTTTTTTTTTTAAAAACTCACGTAAAACGAAGTTGTTTCTTGCTTACAAAAGATCGATGTTCCATTTAAAAATTACCAACTCTTTATTATTGTGATTTTAAAACAAAATCCCCCTTCAGTTTCCTGGCTTAAATAAGTCCAAACACCTTGAATCAATTTCTAAAGAGTGCCCGCCTAAAACGACGCTCCCCCCTTACTCTTTGCAGATCAACGAGCACAGGTCCGACGGAAGAGTCGTCAATGAAGTCCCTCGGCCGGATGAAGCCGCAAGCGCGCATGAGCATAGAGTCGCGCCCCCGCTGGAACGCGAATCGGTAAAGTCGAAGCTTCTCGAATTACCTCGAGCCAGTTTTCTCTCCCTCCCCCCGCACGGCTTTCAAAGCCCGGGTTACACGATATCTTTTAGTGATAAATGCACTGTTTAGTCCAGGCACCCGCTATCGGACTCAGAGCGAGAAGGACCCACACTACCAGAGGCGGATGAGGCTTAGAAGGAGGCAGGTGGAGACGAGCGACGAAGGCTCTAGGTAAGATAAACTCTGGACTTTTGTTCGAGAGATCGAGCGAAGAGCAACTATAGCTTACACTGCTCAATAACATATTTTAGCGATTTCCGACGATCACCTTCGCCGAGTCGCCGCAAACACGGAGTGACGAAATTCAAATCCCGCAGCTCCGCGAGGCGCAAAGCAAAATTCGACAATTACGACGCCGACTTGTCAATGGACAGCCTGAACTCCCTGGTTCCGCTGCACACTGACAAAAACGGCAGGATCAACATAGAGAGGCGCGACGAGGCGCTCCTCCGAGGGCAGAGCAGCGCGAGAGACGTTTGGAGCGGCGACGATATACTGTCGCACCTCACTTCTTTAAGAAACGTAAGTAAACAACGAGGCCGTACTTCGCTTCAGCTTGGCATTTCGCAGTGCGTTCCTAACGGTGAATTCGTCGTTCGCAGGGCCTCATCATGAAGAAACGAGAGTGGGACCTGCAGGAGTGTCCGATAACGCCGATAACCGAGCTCTACTGACACCGCGCGAATCAGCGCAACTGCCACCGGAAGATTCGCTCTCCGGACTAACGAGGGCGAATCCAAATAATTAACCAATCAAAAAAGCCAACTCTCACGCGCGCCAATCACGTGCACCACATTTATATCTCTCGTATCGCTATCTCACGGCTACATATGTACATAAAACTTAGCGCATATATCCTCATGCGAAGTCCTCCATTTAATCGCCTACCGTATTATAAACCGCCAAACGAACAAAAAAGAAAGAAAGTAATACTGCTAATAGCACGCGAACGTAGACCTTAAGTGACGTAAATTGAAAATCGAGCAGGAGGATAATAAAGGAGAAGGACGAATATCGGGGGCTCGAGGCAGCGAGTGAACTTCTCGTCTTGTTGTTTTGTGCATTGCAGACGGACGCTCGCATCTTGTTTAGAGGATGGCGACCTTCCAGCTTGAGGATCTGCTCAGGGATGATAAGAAAGACGCGAATCTTATCCCCGATCTGAGCAAGGCGACCTGCAACTCTGCGGAGGAGTTCCGAAGGCTCATGGAGTGCTGCCCCGAGTTTAAAATCAAACCGGAAAAAGTTCGTGTTTGCATTTATATTTGCTCGCTTCGCCCGTTAGATTTTCATTATATTTTTAAATGATATATATTACGCAGCTATAACTGCATTTTTATGTTTAATATTGAGAAGAACGAATTGATTTTAAAGGTCAAACGAGAAGACACGAAAGTTCGGGACAAAGATTTTTCTTGGCGAACGACGAAAAAGGAGCTCCGATTGATAGGAAGGGAGTGGAATTACGGAGATCCGATTCCGCCTGACATGCGAGAATTAAATCTCGAAGAATTGCAGCAAGTCGCCATTGACTGGAGGATGCTGACACCTTTGAGGCCAAAACTCCGCCAAGACGAAGAAATGTTTTCCCGATTAGTAAGTAACCGCGAGAAAATCGTATCTAAAATTAATCCGCGATCCTTGAACCCCTCAAAGAAAGCCTCTCCCTTCGCTTGCATAGGTAGAAATGGGCAAGCTGCAGGTGAAAACTCAAGCTCGGGAGCGGCGCAACTTCGTGAGTCCCATCAGACGGGCGAAGAACCGGGCGGGCATAATCGAGAGCAGCGTGCGCATCTGCGGCGACTGCGGCGAGGAGTTCTGCGCCGGCGAGTCCTGCGGCGACGTCCTCTACGACGCCTTCATCCGCGTGACCGTGATGCCACACCGCGCCAAAGTCCGACTGACCGCCGACGCCGCCGCCATCATCGCCGGAATGGACTCCGGCAAAACCGGTACGCACAATATTATCCGCCTGGGCTCCTTCGAAGTTTCGCCTGCGTAAAATGAGCCTTCCCCTTTCCGCTCGGCAGGCAAGTCCGCGAAGAAGAGCAAGCGCAAGCACGTCCCCGGGATGCCGAGGGCCGGCAAGACTGGGGGCAAAGCGGCCCGCCTCCTGGTACGCAAGGGCAAGAGCGCGCGGCGAGAGAGCGCCCGCAGCGACGACGGCAAAGGCGCGGAGGCCAACGGACACCGCAAGTTCCGGAGAAAATGCACGAAATACCCGACGAAGAAGCGGGCGTCGCCGAGGCCGTAGTCTGGGAAAGGTGCTGGAGCGAGTACTGATGGTAGCGGGAGACTGTAAAGTGCAATATATATTATCTTTATTACGAACGTTACACAGTGTCGTTCGCGTAAGATAGTTTTGTAACCGAGTAGGTGGTTGAGCATGTGTTACATTTGTTATATTAATAAAGGCTATTAAATATAAACGTTCTGCTGAATTCACTGTGTTGTGGTTTTTTTCTTGGATGCGGAAATTAAGCAGGCTTGTTTCAGATCAATTGTGTTATTTTTTTTTTTTTATTTATTTACTGCAAGTTTCTCATGGTTAAGTATATAATATTTATGTGTAGAATGAAGTCATCAGATGTAATAGTTAACTAATAGAAGCAATGACAGTAAAATAAGACATCGCGGTTTTTAAAATCTTGAAAATTAAAGTTAATTTTTTAATCGCATGTGTTGATTAGTAGGTTCTCTAGTGGAAATTGTAAACTTTCCTGAATTAGGTAAACAATACAAAAACGTTGGAGGTTGAAATCGGGAAGAGTAAGATTTTTATGAGAGTAATTATATGTGATGTTTGTAGTTCAGCTGAAATAACATTTGTTGGGAAAATCAAAGAGTTAAACATTTTTTTTTTTTTTTTTTAATCACTTTCTCAAAGTAATCCCAATATCGGACCAACAACTCAGAATCTGTTTTGTCTCGAAGCTCCTCCTTTCGGATTTGCTCCGTATATGGTTGGGAAGGAATGAATAAAAAAAACACAATTTTGAGAGCCAACAAAAAGTTTATTTGGGCTCACCAAAAAACGAGGAAAAAGCCTTACGGCATAAAAAACCTCTGAATTCAAAAAAAAGGAATTACACAAAAACTAGAAACGGGGTGCACTCCCGGATAAATATTTAGCGCTATTACACTAGATTGCCGGCAACTTTTAAACTAGAAATGGCTGCGCGACAGCCAGATTAAAACTAAAAAACGGCCGGACGCGTGAACGCCGGCCGAACAAACTAGGGCTCTTAGCTCGAGGCTAAGAGCAACGCACAAAGCGCCTTAAAAAACTAGGTTTATCTGATGACAGATAAAAAACAAATATCGAATAAAAAAAAATGAGAGATCAAAGTTTTCGCTTTCACGGGAGCGAAGCCGAGTGCCTTGACAAAGACAATGCGTGATTCTAAGCGCGAGTCGTCTAGCGACTTTCCGTTAGCCCGGTCAAACTGATAATACTAATTTTTCGGCGGTCAAGGCGCTCGTCTTCGCTATCCCCACCTCGCCCCTTCGGCGGCGCGAGCGCGAGCTACGCGCGATGTTGCCGCGCGTCAAATTTTCCGCCTATGATTGGACTCGCGACGCGACAGAATCGAAACTCAAGTGGGAAGTTTTGTTAAATTCATGCTAAATTAGAAAAAAAAAACAGGCACTTTTTTTTTTTATAGCGTCTCTCTGAAGTGGAGAAAAGTCGCCAACAGTCAATAGGTTTACAATATGCGTATAAACATACGGTAGGCGTGAAGAAAAAATAAAAAAAAAAAAACCTTAGGGATGGAAACAATTTTCTTAAAAATTAAATAGATGCCGTCAATACTAAATGAGTTCTGCTTACATCTGCAGTATCACGAGTTTTTACTCGATCTTAAGTTACTCAGCAGCTCACTCATAAATTGCACTCACAACAATCAATCCAAGACGCGTGAAATACAACGGAACAAAATATTACAAATAATTCTACCGAGCATCTTTAACTCTACGAATAAAATGTAGAATATATTTAAGAAATCGTAATCGTATTTTGGAATGCTCGAGAACATTCACCAGCATTTGATAAGATATTGACAAGAATTTGTAAAGCTTAGCAAAATTTAGGAACGTAATTTTTTTCCACTCGAGTTTTAAACTAAAAAGCATAATTTTCTTACCACACCCAAGCTTTCAAGATTCATTTTAATTAGTGGACCTGCGCTGAGTTGACAAGGAATGGCGGCTCGGAAAATCATTAGCAATACCAAACCCCGACTTTTTAACGGGTAATGATACCAACCACCAAAGTAACTGAAATTAATATATTCACAATTTACAAATAATAATAATAATAAATAGTTAAATAAAAATAAACGTACATGGCATCACGAAATTCCTCACTAACATCGCTTACGTATTGAGCCAGAAGGATGAAACAAAATGCATAACCTACTATATTTACGAACATCAATCCAATTCTGACTAACTCCAAAGGTTGATCAAGGTTTAACACTATCTAGAAAAAGTCCAATGAGATGTTTAATTTCTTTAAAAATAAATTAGTTAAAAATTCAAAATGATTCTTACAATAACTCCTGACAGACTGAATGCTACCAAGAGATAAAGAAGATGCAAAAAAAATAATATAGTATAGACATTGTCAAGGAGCTCAGAAAATCTGAAAATATATTTAATTGAAATAATACGTTTGATGGGAATCAACCCTGTCGGAAATTTCACATTTTTTTTTTTTTTTGCCAGTTCACCATCAATACTTGACCAATTTTTTTAGCCAAATATTTGGTCAAATATTGTTCAAAAACTGATGAAAAATAAATACGGTGGATTAATAAGAATGTAAACTAGAATTTTATATTTAAAATGTAAGTGGATTTATTATTAATTATTCCTCGTGAGACATTTTTTGCCCGAGCAAAGCGAGGGAGAAAAGTCTCACGAGGTAAATAATCAACTTAAACACTAGTATCGAACATTATTTTATACCACGAGCGCCGAAAATCATGTTAAAGTCATGATTTTGAGATTACAGTAATATAACATTATTTCTTTAAAAATGTTATTATTTATAGCATTTTACTATTATTTTCACTTTGTCCAATTTTTGACCAATTATTCGATCAAAACGGTGTCGTTTTTAACAGGGTTTATGGTAAAAAATTAGGCCAATTTTAAAAAAGTTGGTCAAATACTGACCAAATAATAGTGAAAACTTCCAACTTCCAACAGGGAATAGTATTTTGTTTAGTAAAAACTAAACTCAATAATTTTTTTATGTGTTTTAATGCATCCTTGCACATAATTGTGTATTTTTCGTTCAAAACATGGTGTATTAAACGAGACATCATTTTCCACAATTTTGAATATTTTAGTGAATCGGTAACTGAAAAGTAGAGTAAAAAATTTGATGAACTTTCTTCCATGTTTACTTGAAAGGAACTTTACATTACCTTATAACTTTAAAAATACCACTAATGTGAAATATGCACTGAATGTAAGGGACATCACATGCACAAATTACTAAACAAACTATAACCGCGGCAATTATTATGTGAAAGTATAAATAAAAAAAATATTCTTGTATATCAACGTAATATTCCCCGTAGATGCAAAATTGTTTGGTACGAGAGACGTTTCTTGGAAGAACAATGTTAAGAAACATTGGCAATACCCACGGCACAGTTGGAAATAAAAAACAAGTTGTAGCTAGAAGTACTGAAATATGTGCGGTTATAAGAAAGTAATATTAAATCTTGGTTGAAATGAGATTGGAATGATCTTGGTGGAAGTGAGATTGGAATGATGTTGCCGAACCTAGGTAATTCAATGAGGCTTTCCTTTTGCGATCAAATGTACTCAGGTAAGGCGCAGATAGTCGCAGAAAATTTCTCGACATGCCATAAATTTCACGCAATATTATTAAAAGCTCTTAATTGAAGAAAGTATTAAACCTAGTGTCGAAACTTCAGGATGAATAAAAATTAATTCGATCCAATTTGGTTCGGCAAGATCTTTTTAATCTTCCTTTCACCAAAATTATAATTTCTACCAAACATTCGAATCTGCTATCAAATTAAAAATATTAAATTTTTAAAAAATTGCGGTATTTACTAGAACTATATTTTATAATAATCAATGCTGTGGTTGCTTCTCGACGTAAAATGGTTCTTTCCATTTTATCAGTTATTTCTATCCAATCCTTAGAAATTAGGTCGTAAAGGTAGTGAACCTACAGTAATGAATTGATTCAATTGTTAATTGATATTATACAGTAAAATCGAAAGCTAAACACGGAAGCTTTGGACTACATACATTTTTCTCCATTATTATGCTCGATACATACTTGGCAGTTACTGATTGCATACATAAAATTCCAATAACATTTTCAACAATAATTGAATAATTCTTACTTTCTAGTTTTAATTCTTCATAAAGGTTAAACTTCTAAATAAATAAAAGTACAAAAATTTTAATTTTAAAATCAAAATTAAAATATTTCAATGTTGCCTTTGTTTTTTAAAACATCTAGGGTCGTCACCTGCACTAAACTCACAGTTTGTACATATGCAATAATAAATATAAACATACTTTTTTTTAAAAGAGGCTTTTGATGCCCCAGACATAGAGCATTTAAAAAGTCATTCTTTGTCTTAAAATATTTCATTTTGAATACTTCGTCGCTTTCCATATTCTTGAGAATAGAATAGTTTACTTACAAATTTCTAAGAACGAAATATTTCTTACTTGTTTTCAAAAATGTTCTGATTCTTTGTTGATTTTATCGACATGCGGGTTTTAAATATTTTATACCTAAATAATGAAATAAATATTTTCCAGAAATTGTTATTCCAATTAAAAGTGTAACTATAATTATGTTATCCATGATTAATGAATTCCTAGAGTGATTGCCATACACTAGTCGTTACTCGAAACTTGATTGAATTGTCACGTAAAACGTTTGCATTAAATTATGAGAAAATTGCAGCTTTTCTCTTTTTTGTATTTTTTTTATTATATTTGAAATGTTGAAAGTTTTATAATACAAAATGTATCATGTATACATTAATACAGTTCTATGGAGTTTAAGGTACTTTCAAAATTTAAGGAATGTTAACGAATTTTTCAGGTACAATAACGGTGTGTCATGAAAACTTCGCATAAAGTATTAATTGCAACATTATAATTCTATTTAGCTTACAATTACATAATAATCAAGTAATGTTCAAAATGAAATTGTATAAAAAAACAGTAGATTAGCATATAAAATTATTAGCTACATCTCAAATTCTAATCTGTCAGAACTTCCTAGTGTCAGGTAACTCGTTTTTTTTACATTTAAACTTAATATTGCAAACAATTTTGTCTTTTATTTTCTGTGGCGTAGAAGCAAGACTACAAATTTAGTAGGCACTTACGACGTTTCTCCCGCTCGCCTATTAAAAGAGACTTTGACTAACCAGGAGAGTGTCTCACCTCCGGAACACCAATCTGGCTGAAACTGAACAGAGTGTTTCCTTTCCTCTAATTATGAAGACCGGTGCATGCCAATTGATCTCATAGGCCCTACAT
>JAWWEO010019140.1:0-16876 GCA_035582975.1 Ormyrus labotus | reverse complement strand
GAAATTAAGCGCGTGCCCTCCATTTGAAATTTTGCTAAAACTGAGGCGAATTAATCAAGATTTTTCATGGAATTACACATATATAAAATACAGTGAGCATGTTAAAACAACCTATAAAAAAAAGAAAACTAAAAGAAACTGCGCTATAAGCGTAAATACAAGAAAAGCAAAAGAGTAAAAA
The DNA here is from genome assembly GCA_035582975.1 of Ormyrus labotus. NCBI lineage: Eukaryota > Metazoa > Arthropoda > Insecta > Hymenoptera > Ormyridae > Ormyrus > Ormyrus labotus. The sequence continues at coordinate 16,695 of JAWWEO010019140.1, read as the reverse complement.
TAAAAACAGTGAAAAAAAAAAATAAAACTAACGTAAAAATATTGCACAGAACTATTGCATATATGATAAAAATAAAATAGAAGTAAAAATATTGTACATATGATAAAGTAAAAATATTGCACGTAAAAATATTGCACATATGATATCACAGTCGGCTTAAAACTAAGTAATACTATAAAATCACAGTAAGTCGGTTTAATAAAATTAGTGATATCACAAATGTTCACGGATAAAGTAAAATTCTCATGTACAAATATATAATATATGGCTGGAATACCTATCAGTCAGAGACTAAAACTAAGACTAAAGCTAAACTAAAACTATTCACATGCATACATTCACATACACGCACTCAGCTATTTACAAACATATACATTCCTTAAATACATTCACGCGTTAAAACTAAAGTGTATGCGGGACAGAACAAGAATAAATTAACACTCATAAACCATCCAGTTCGAGGAAATGCCTCCGAATTGCAGTCTTGAACCTACCGAGGGAAGGTAAGTTCCTAATCTCGGCAGGCAGGGAATTCCAGGAGTGAGCACCCTGTACCTTAAACGACCTTATTCCTGTTTCAGTGCGCATTAAGGGGGGCTTAAGTTCCCTTGTGTTTCTCCCCACAGATGCATTTGTCCTACTGAAAAATTCGTAAAGGTATTCAGGTTGCCCGATGCGTGTGATCTTATACATAAGGAGGCATATAAAGTACTGCCTCCTCGATTCTGTGCACAACCAGCACAATTCTGCCCTGTGAGGAGAGACATGATCGTCTCTCTTTAGACCGTTCACATATCGCACGTAAGAGTTCTGGAGGACCTGAAGTATCGTTTTAATTTCCTGAGAGGCATCCAGCAGTATTACCAAACAATAATCTAAGTGGGGAAACAGTAGCGCCTCCGCCAGTCACTTGCGAAGGGCCTCGGTGGTGTATTTTCGGAAAAATCGTAGACTATGTAAGATTCTACTAAACTTCTTGGTTACGTAGTCTAGATGAGACTTTCACGAAAGCGTGGAATCCAACACGACACCAAGGCTCTCTGCTGCGTCGCAGAAAGGGACACGGACCCCACCCATTAGCTCAATACAGGGCGGCTGTTCCTTATTCTTAAAAAAAAAAAACTCAACAAATCTGCGACATCCAAATATTAAAGTCTTTGTTTTTCTCGTATTGAGCTGCAGAGAAGCGTCTCGCGCCCAATCCGCTACCGCAATTGCCGCCTGCCTTAATTTTGCGCCTTGTTGCGCGGAGGCTTCACCTCCTTTTTGTTAATTAGAGAGAAAGGGGGGGAGAGGGAGGGGGAGAGAGAGAGAGAGAGAGGGAGGGAGGGGGAGGGGGAGAGGGAGAGAGAGGAGATACTCTTGCCCGACTAATATACTCGGATGTCTGACGGGGAACTGCCCTCTCTTACAGACGTAGGGATGCAACAAGCATATATCTATGTATTTAATTTTTTCGCCCTGATTAACCTCGTAATAGGTAACGAGATTTTCAGTTCAATCACTATAAAAAGCGTCTCGCGAATTAATATCATTTTTGTTTTTATAGAATGATTGCTCACGTGTCGCGAAATCTCGGCATTTTCTGATTTTAATCGCTCAAATTCACAATCACAAATTTCGCATGCTTCATGGAAAGAGCGTCCGGACCTCATAATTTTTTGTCGATTATTTTTGAAACAGTTTTTACATCCATGACTGTAGCAGCCTTGGAACTCATAAACGGTGCCTTTGTCTACTATTGCAGCGCAGTTGTTGGCGGCGACGGCAGGAGGCAAATAACCGTCGACAAGGAAGCTCTCGGGAAGTCTGTGCTCACGACCTCTCCCGGCAAGAATTATTTTGCTATTGACTTGGCGCTCGCAGTATAATAATGTCCGTTTGGCGGTATTATTCCGATGCTTTCGGGCTTTAAAAATTTTTCCCTAAATAAGGACGAGCACAAAGAAGCGATTGTCGAAGCATTTTCGAACGGATCAGTGTCTCCGATGGCGAGAAATATTTTTCGGAAAGCTAAACACGCCCTTCCTAAAATTTCTACATCCATTCTGCAATAATCTATAATTTCTTTTGGAAAATAAAAAAGCGTTCGAGACGCACGCAGCTCGTTGTACCAGTTATAAAATTCCGCTCTCTCGCTCACAGTCATCGTGTCAGGGGCATAAAATTCGAGCTCTGGCATCGGCCCCACGTAGTGCTGATTTTCCGATGTGTTGAAAAGGTATGAAAAAGATGGGCAACGCGCTAAGCTTCATGTGGAAATAATTTAAGCTGTCTATAAATTTTGTACGCCCTAATTGCATAGTTATGATGCTTCGTCCGTTTAAAATCACGCTCAGTAAAACGCGCGACGATTCTTTAGATAATTCACGTAATATAAATAGCGTGTCGAAGCCTTTAGCATTATGTGCTATGCATACGATTTGATAAAAACCGATTGATCTCGAACGTACAAAATAAGCTGATCGACCTGCTTTTTTTGCTCTTTACGCCTACTGTCATAAATATCGCGCCATTTTTTGTTATTCTGTTGATCGGCGTTTTCGCGTAGGACTATATAAGCTTCGCCGACTGCGAGAGCCCTCGGTAAACACAAATTATCGCTGTTTTTTATTGCCACGATTATCCGGCTAGTTCCTTTTTGCTAAAAGAGCACATAACTTTGAAAAATCGAACGGACGCGGCTTCCTTCATATTTTAACATTAGAAAGCATATCCCAAAGTTACAGGAAAATCCATTACCCAAATGTCGTACACTCTCCTTATGAGAATTCTCATTGATGATCTTTTAGACTAAAAGCTTTTAGACTAAAATTTTAAATAAAAAAAAATATTTTAAACTTTCAATTAAAAATTAAGTTTTAAATAAATTTTAGTTTTAATTTATTATATTATTTAAATTTAAATACAGTAAATTTAAATTAAATTAAATTATTTTTAATTGTATTAAATTATATACCATATACCATAGTACTAATTGTAAATTAAAATCTTTTTTGTAATATACATACCTACTTATGTTGAAGAACACTATCTCACATACACACACACTAATATTGTTACTTTCAATCACTTGTGAATTTTAATGAACACTCAGAGTCGCTTGAAGAATGAATACCGAATTAAATTAATTAAATTAAAAAATTAAAAAATGATTTAAAAAATACACATACCTGTTAGTTTCGAATGCATCTCGTACATACGCACTAATATATGGCAGAGATGCTTCGCATTACATTCTGAAGAAAACCAAACTACTGCCATGTCGTCAGAATGGTATTGAAAAAGTTTATTTGCAAAACTAGTCTCGAAATCTGCGAGTTTTGGCACAGATAGAGACGGAACCTTGCCCAGCATGAAAATGTAACCTCCAAACTTGGCAGAGATGCTTCGCATTACATTCTGAAGATGACGAAACCACTGTTATAACGTAACAATGGTATTCAAAAAGTTCATTTAAAAAACTAGTTTCGAAATCTGAGAGTTTTGGCACAGATAGAGACGGAGCCCAACCCAGCATGAAAATCCAAACACCAAACTTGGCAGAGATGCTTCGCATTACATTCTGAAGAAAACTAAGCCACGGCCATGTCGTCAGAATGGTATTAAAAAAGTTTATTTACAAAACTAGTCCCGAAATCTGCGAATTGCGGTACAGATAGAGACGGGACCTTGCCTTGTAAGTACATTTTCAATTTTTATTGTTTTATTTAATGTAATCACAGATGATTAAATAATTTATATACTAATTGCTAATAATTGGAAAGTTTTACTCAACTTACAATTTTAGCATTGGGAATTGCATTGTTGCTTGCAAAAAAGTTTTAGTTAGGAATTGAAGCTTTTGTAATAATACAAATTTATTTAGTAATTTAAAGTTTCAAATATTAAAAATAATTTCAACTGCTGATTAAATAAAATGAAATTGAACTAAATTTAAATTGAACTAATTTTAAATTGTTTTATTTATTCTTAATTTGGGAATAATATGCTGCGTAAAACATAAGAGCGCGAGTGTGCCTAGTGCACGTGAACACGATGAAGTGGCCACGGCCGGCGGTACGGCGGCGGAGAGAGGCGGAGGAGAGCGGCCGCCGCGAGCAAGCGCTCCACTTGGCTCGTCGCTCCTCCAGCCTTCTTCTGTATCGACGCGCTGATTCGCCGCATGAGCAAATTTTCAATCGCCGATATCTCCGGATTTAGACGTCGGATCGAAAAAACTCATACATACCTATGTCTTAGAATTTTCCTCTCTATCCACTGCCGAGATTTTCTCCATCCATTGTGAACCATGCTGTATATAAACTTATATAAAGGTTCTTATCGGGACATACAATAGTTCGCATGATCATATACGTTTTCATAAAAAATATAACCCAACACTCCCAAAATCCCCCATCCCTCAAACCTAATACATCCCCTGTTAAGGCCTATTAACAAAATAAACCATCCCTATCCCTATCCCTTCCAGTGCGAGGAAATTTCTAGAGAAATAGTACGTCTCATCTGGCTGAGTGTCTTTGTGGCCTAATAAGCACTCGTGGTTATTTGAAAAATCTTGCTTATATCGGGACTGTCCTTATAAACACCACTTTGTCCTCTTAAACACCTCTGGATATAAATTTTGTCCCATTAACCACCTTAGAATATAAATATATTATATATACCATATAATATGTATATATAACATATAACACGTATATAATATATACACTACTCAAAAAGAGTATGAGCATCACTAAAAGTTAGTTTCAAATTTAGCCGTTTTACAAAACGCTGCACCTTTGTCAAAAATCGACCAAAAAATCGTTCTATTTTTTTCTTTTAAATTAAAGCTCGAAATCTCTACTTTTTCATTTGAATATTTTTTTTTTATTGAATGTATCCACACAATACGTGACCTTCAGGTTGAAGGTCATCTTTTGAATTGAAAAATGTACAAAGTTTGCCGTTGCACACAGAGTAAAATAATTTTTTCTCGAACTTGAAAATAACATTTCGGCCTATCGGCCGAAACATTGTAATTTCCGGACATGTATACGCGAAAATGGCATTCTGCGTCCCCAATACTAGGACACAAAACCGAATTACGCGGCTAATTATACTGAAAAATAATGTTCATAACACGTCTGCAAGAGATTTTTCGGCCTCGCACAATCTCCGGGATACTTGGACCGGCTTCGCCGGTCCTTGTACCCGGTGATTGTACTCGGCCGCAAAATCGCATTTCGCGGACTTGTGATGAAAAATACTATTAATATTATGTAGCTTTTTGAGGCACTCCAGAGGTTTAGGAATGGAATTTGACAAAGAAGAAAGGTCAAATTCAGGATTTTGGAGATGCAGTCGAGAACCAGAACGAATTTCAAATTTCAAACCAGGTCATATTTCACAATCAAGAGAGCTTAAGACGTTGGGGCTGCACATAGTATCTCTATATGTGCCATCGATGAGTCTATAAGTTTTAGGGGAATCTATGACCCGATGTTACTGGACTCTTTTTGTGAGACTTGCTTGGGGCACCTCCGCGCTCCTTGATTTATAATTTTCCAAATTCGAAGTAACAGCATGATTAATTTATATTTTAATAAATGATTATTGAAAAGTAGATAATTAAGTGGTTATGCAAAATCGTTTTGGATAATACAAAACATTACTTACCAAACTGTCACTCAGTAATTCAAGAAATTCTAATAAACTAGCTTGTTTTCGTACTCGAAAAATGCGATAAATTGCTCTTTCTTGATCATATAAATCGTTCCCTTGATGCCCATCGAAACTGTCTTCAAATAAAACGTTAACTGTCATGAATAAATAGGCTTCATTTCGTTCTTTTCTTTTAATTTGTTCCAGTCTCTTTTCTTCTTGAAGCCTCTCCACTAGCTAAAACATAAATATTAATAATAGAAAAACGTTTGTCAGCCAAGATTATATAATTTAGAGGAGTTTCGTTTGAGACATCATCGATAGCAGTTATGTTTACGAGGGCTCAAGAGTGTTATATCAATTCTGTGTATTTTAGTGCGTTAGGGTTGCGCTACAAAGTGCTTTAATATCTATAAATTCCTTTTTTTCAAAGGAGTTCTAAAGTATACGCTGAGTAGCAAGTACTTCTTAGCCAGAAGCGCTCACTCAACCAAATAAAAATCATGACCTTATAGTCACAGACAATGTAAAACAAAGTTTCGTATGCCCAAATAGCCCAAAAAGCCCTAACAATATCAGACTTGTATTACATATTTCACATGGAAGAGTATGCTTGTATTTTTTGCTTTAACGGTTGAAGTATCTTTTTTTCACTTTGACTTTAGTCCCTTAGAAATATGACTAATATATCGATTTTTTTTCTTAAAACCACCTTCCCGACTATTTCTAAATATGCTCTTTCAAAATCTGCTCCCAGAAATAAAAAAATGCACTTAAATATTTAATTTTTTTTTCTATTTAATATAAGAAATAACAATTTTAGACCTACTGCTTTAATAAATTTAATATTTTTTATAAGTTTGAATATCTCTAGATAAAAAAAATTATGTCAACAGGAATCTTTTTTTTCTTGTCTTAATGCCATTTTTCAACTTCTAAAAGCTATAATGTGTCAAATAGAAATTTGGTGCGGTGTCTGGGTCAGGCGGTAAGGTTCTTGCCTCCCAAGACAAATATCGCTTAGGGCGTCAATTCAAATCCCCGTTAGTCCGAAATTTTCGGGGGTATTTTTAAAGAAATGATGTTGCGGTAATGGGGTGAAGGTCATAACCGCCGATCGTGCTGGAGGATTACGATGCAGCTGATCTGCAGCCCACTTTAGTAAGTACAATGATTGCCCTGAAGGCATGAGTACTGAAAAGGTTGGCTATTGCGGGTCTCGTTCGTGAGTCTCGCTCGGTGGGGTCTTCCGTGGTTCGATCGGTAAGAGCGACGGGAATTGATTTGGACAGGCCCTAGGCTCTAGCGATGGAAACAAACACCGTGTTTTGTTTATAAACACACCGATAACCTCCGTCACAAATAAGATTTAAAAAAACATTATAGAACTTTGGCATTCATTTACTAGAAAAGAATCAATTTTACGAAAAAAGGTTATAGAACAAAAAAATTTTTAAAATCAGTCAAAGAATACGCGTGAATATTTTAAAAAATTTTTTGGGATATTTTTAGATTTTTCGACATGGCCATTTTTTTAAAAGTCCAAAAACTCTCTCAGCCATTGACCTCCTGCAAAGTTGCAAAATATTATTTTGTTGAAATTTGGTTTTTGGAGACGGAAAAGAATTATAAACGTAATTATAAAATCCTAAGAAATTCAAGATAATTTTGTAATTTTGTAATTTTTTAAGTGGCAAAAAATTTTGAAAAAATTCACACGTATTCTTTGGCTGATTCTAAACATTTTTTGCCTTAAGGCGAAAATCCGCGTAGAAGCTTCAAAAAATCCATTTTGCTTCCTCCTAGAGGAAGCTTTGTGATAGTAATTTTTAGAACCATAGATTTAGTAGAATCAATTTTTACTTTTTTAATTGCTGATTGATTACAATTATTGTTGAAGATGATTTTGATAGGTGATTTCGAAGTAAAAGGGAGACGTTTTGTTCTATTTGTTATTAAATGATTTTTTTCGTAATCTTCTATTGGTTTATTTCTAGCGGATACAAATATTGTTTCAAGTGCTGGTGATTGCTGCGATACTGAAACTGGAGTCCAGATCATTTTTTGTTATATCGCTAGAAAAATCATCCCAATTTAATTGTATCGAGTCACAGTCATTTTCTTTGTTTTTAATTTGTTCTGGCGCGTCTTTACTAGTTGATGGCTTAGAAAAGAGTTCATAATTGCTTGTCGTTGCAGAATTGGATTTTGCTGCTTGAGTTACACCATCAAAAATTTGTTGTCGATTATGTATAGAATTCTTTACATAACCATGACATACTTTGTCCGATACTCATCCTCCTAGCCGTTTTACTTTTTCAAAGTCTGCACCCGAGTCAGCAAGAAGTGTTGCGCCTGTTGTACGATAACAATGTCCAGCATATCTTTTTGGCTCTTTTAATTGTAAATATGTAGCGATAATTTGAGGTATTTCATAAATTTTTTAATTCCAATAACTTGCTGTATTTATTTTCCTGCTTGATAACGAATAAAAAATCTGTCAGTGAAATTTTTAGTAGGTCTCAGCGAAATATACTTCTTGACGTAATTATAGAAAAGTTGCCCAATAATTAACTGACGAAATGCACTAATTGTACCACTATTGTAATCATTTTTTGTACGTTGTATTGTTACTAAATATCTATTATTCAAATATTCAACATCTTCCACATTTAAATTAACAATTTCATCGCATCTCAGGGCCCCACAAATGCCAAATATAAGTATAACCTACAAAAAGAAAGTATAAGATTATAAGTAATTTCAGCGTAAGAGTTTTCACATTATTTGAGAAATGAATATTAATACTAACTTTTAAGGCTAAGTACACATGATCGTCTGCTTCTTTAATAAATCTTTCAATTTCTTCCCATTTTAAAACTAAAGATTTTACGGGTTATAACCTTTGAAATTACTTTTCAGCATAGCTTTTAAATTATAAAACTTATCAATATCAATTTGGCCTTTTACATACAGAGTTTTTTTTAACATTGACTCCAGAGTGTTGAAGGTTTCAACTTTTTTTTTAAGTTATTAAAGTATATAATTAAATTATTTTCATTTGAGTTTGACAGATTATTTTTATTTTCATCGATCAACTTTTTGAATTCTTTATACACTTTTAAATACCTATCCGTAGATTTCTTTGGTAATTTTTCACTGTTTATAATCCACTGTGCTTTTGCATCGAAATTTCTTATCACTTCTTCTTCATCCGTAGAATAATCGTTGTCAGAATTATTTAGTTCGCCCATGGTGTTGTGATCAAAAGATTTTTGATGTATTTTTAATTTAATACACTTTTTTACTTTTGTACTTTTTGTAGGTTACACAATCTTTCTGCTATCGGCAGAAAGAAAAAAACAGAAAACCGCAGTGGGCAAAAGTGCTACTTTCTCGAGCCTAAGCGACCTGCAAAAGAACGTACTTTCGCCCAAGGGATAGAGAAAAAAAATTTTTAAATTCATCTACTAGTTTTTGTTTTATAATAATTTTAAATTATTCAATATTTTTCTACTAAATGAACCTAAACATTTTTAATTATTTTCATTTAATTACATCAAAACAAATATATGTACAATTCAATATTTTTCAACTAAATTTTAACTTAAATTTTAACTTAAATTTCACCTTTTAATAGATAATATAATAGTAATTATTTCATAACATTCCATTTATAATATAAATTAATTGTTTCATTGTTTTTATATTCTGTATGAGAAAGCATTGTGCCAAAATCGGTTGGCAGCGTTTTTTTTTATGTTCTACAACATATATCAAAATGATCGAAATCGGTGGGGTACAGCAGGTAGCTTCTCCTTGTTAAATAAGTTTCAGCAAAAGACGGGAGACCTAGTGGCCTGTACTGTGCTTAAATTTATTTAGATGCATTCAAGCAGAAAACAGAAGGTCTAACCGTCTGTACTATGTTTGAATCTAAGTAGGGACGCTAAGGTTGTAGGAAACTAGAGCAAAAGACGGGAGGCTTATGGAGAGTGGGTATCTCTATATGTTACGTATACACTATTAAGATGAAATAGTTTTCAAAACTTTCTTATCATTTTGATTTCGATAATCAACTTCCTTAACCTTCTGTAACGTGCTCCAGTTTAATCAGTTTTAGAAGGACTTACACAAGAAACGGAAGGCCTCACCGTATGTACCGTGTGTGAGTTCGGTTAACTCTCGACACATCTAAGAACCGGAAAATAGAGAAAAAGATCATCCAATCAAAAAAAAGAAGAGACCCTGAAATAGTTAGACGTAAATATCTATTTTGTGTTGACCGGGCAGGTAGCAAACGTGATCCTAGTACGGTTCTTGCTACAGAACAGCCAAAGGTAAAGTCAGTCGCTAGTCCCAAGCTATTGCTTAAAGTAGGCTTGAAAAGGATTTTAGAGCAGAGAATTTTTACCCAGGAAAAGTATTTTCTGAGTTAAAAATTGCCATATCGCCCTTAGAGTGTTGCTAAGAAAGAGCTGTTAATCGCTCGTCCCAAGCTATTGCCACGCAGGTGGTAAGTTAAAAAGAGCAAAGTAATAGTTCAATTAATTTTGGGCGTAATATCAAGAAAGAGATCTCTGTTTACATAATTTCTTTTTATCTCGAGATATTGAAACTTACAGAAACTATGTATTTTATAAAAGAGATCGAGAAAAATTTATATTTAATTGTAGTTTTTTTTTTAGACTGATTCTGAAAGAGCATACTTAAAAATAATCAAGAAGGTAGTTTTCAGAAAAAAATCGATAGATTAGAAAAATAATTTAAATAATACAGGACTTCAATTTACCCCCAGTAAAACTAAATTTCTACAATTCAATAAGAAAGGAATTTTACTAGGCTCTACTGAGATCATGGTTGATGGATGCTCAATTAAATCATGTGAAACTGCGCGCTTTTTGGGAATCATTTTTTCAAGGGAAACTTTTTTTCCCTTAAATCATTTCTGGAATCACTTTTGTGTTGAAATTAATATGTGTGAATTTTTTCAGATTTTTTGAGTTGGTAGAAGGAGGTCCAAAAAATTAAAAACCGCTTTCACGGTGATTTTTTCGAGTTCACATGGCTGCTAAATATCCGCACGGTATTTTTTACATTCATTCAAACAAAAATAAGTTTCCTTAAACCCTTTTAGATACTTATAAATGTATCTGCTTACTAGACCAATTGGTGGTAAAAACGTGATTTTCCGGTAATTTTTAGAATTCATGAAACCAGCGCTATTACGATATTGAAAAATTTTGAGTATATTTTATAATTTATAACAGGCCAGGATTCAGAAAAAGGCTAGCCGGTGTACAGGAATCCGTGTTATCAACTTCAGTTTTCATTACAATTCGAGCACTTGTGAACAGTGCGGCGATAGTCCTGCTAGGACACTCGCTTCTTACCCGGGTAGATCGAGTTCGATCCCCGATGCCTTCCGCGTAATTTTTATTTCGCATTTTTCATTTTTATCTCGCCCCGTTAAAAATTTAAAAAATTAGAAACTTCACTTTTTGCGTTGGTTAATTATTTGATTTAAATAGTTAAGTCAAAAAACACAGCTCCACAAAAAAAATCGAAAAAATTACCCCGGAGTCTAAGTAAGTCTATCATATGCTTTCGAAGTCGCTGAATCCTAATTCAGGGTCCATTTAACCCTATCACGTGAGGATTTTCCAGAATCTCAAAAAATAGGCCAAAAAATACAATTAATCCTACATACATTGACGACTCAATCGAAATAATCCCATAACCCTCCAGAAATCGCTAAGAAACTTATGCGCGTTGAAGTACTGAAATAAAGTATGTTCAAGCCATGCATGCTTCTGGAGTCTTAAACCTATACGCTTTAATAAACCCATAACCCCATAACCTCATATCTTAGTAAATAATAGCCTTGTGTACGAACTCTTATGAGTTAAATGTTCGATCATCATTGCACTTATACTTGTGTTTGCAATCCAAGGCACCTCCATGTGGTTGACGGTGGACAACGAAGTTATTCCGTCATCCGGCAGAAACCCTGGGTAACGACGTTTATGCTGTTATGGCAAACACACGAAACAAGTTTACGATGCAGAGGGTCAGGAATATTGTTAAAAATAGAGCATTTTTTCACTTTATTGATGTTCCGCAGACATAAAATAGTCCTAAAATTGAATTTTTGAGTTTAGAAACAAGACCTGTGCAAAGTTGTTTTTTCTTACTGCACCCTACCCTTAAAGTGCAACCGATTTTATACGAATGACTTTTTACAAATGAGAGGGATCTTTTTTACGGTTCCTTCCTGAAGATGATGTCCAGCGTCGACCTGGAGGTCACCCTGACTCATGGACATCGTCTACAGGGAGTGCTCGGGATTTTCGTTACATCGAATGTATAGTTGGTACTCTTCCTCGTAGATGATGCCTCATCAATTTGAAGGTCACCTGGATATCATCTATGTAAATAAATAAATTAATTGTAATCCTCCCAAAGTTAGCCACATGAATGTGTTGCCCGACTCCCACGACACGGACATACTGGTAAGGTGAACTGTTCGGGAGCCACGTATTTTTTTCCAGCGCTGCATTAATATTAATGCTGCAGCTAATTTTTAATTATTTTACATTATAGTTCAGCGCTGCATTAGTGTTAATGCTGCAGCCCGTTTTTAATTATTTTACACTATAGTTCGGCGCTGCATTAATGTTAATGCTGCAGCCAAGTTTTAATTATTTCACGCTATAGTTCAGCGCTGCATTAGTGTTAATGCTGCAGATTTGAATTATTTTACGCTATAGTTCAGAGCTGCATTAGTGTTAGTACTGTAGCTGATTTTTTTATTTATTTTATTTTATTTTTAATTCAATTACAATATTCAGTGGCACGGCAGTGCCACGGAGGTGAGTTTGAGAAGCAGACGCACCACTATTTACTTCTAATTTGATATTCGCATATTTCATTATCAAAAAAATAATGATTAGCAATATTGTTCCTAAGTTATTTTTGATATATCACCATATATGTATAGCTAAACTATGATTTCCAATAAAAATATCGGTAAAAAAGCTATTCAAGTCGTAATACACGAGTACGTAATCGAAAATGCTCAAAATCACGATATATTTTTGTTCTTCTTTTTCTTCTTCTTCTTCTCCGGCCCGAAGTTTTAGGACCCTGAAGTTTACGACAGAGCTATAGTTGAGAATTTCTTTCCCACAGTTTTCTATGCTGCACACATCCCGTGAAGTCAGTTACACTTACTGATACTTATAATATCGTACTTATAATACTTTATTCGCGCGAATAAAGTATTATATGCAACACGAGGCAAAAGTAGATTTTTCTATTTTTTTTACTAAATTATGTAGACTTAAGTAATACATTGATCAATGACAAATAAGTCTCATAATACTTACTACGTAACTTGCCAGGCACTTTTCATTTATTTATTTTTTTTTTTTTTTTTATATCTTACAAGCAGAATGTACAACATTTGGGTAATGGATTTTCCTGTAACTTTGGGATATGCTTTCTAATGTTAAAATATGAAGGAAGCCGCGTGCATTCGGCCGAACCCTCGATTATTCAAGAGTGTCACAGTCGTTTGAAATTTCGTGTGGTTGTTAAAAGTCAAATGCTTTCTCATTTCCCTACGCGAACTGGGCGTTGTAAGGCATTGTTTATTAGTTATTAAATAAATAATGGTAGTTTGAACGGAAGTTTCTAAACAAATTGCTGCCATGCAGACACGCATGGTCACAGTCGCTTGAAATTTTGTGTGGTTGCTAAAAGTCAAATGCTTTCTCATTTCTCTACGCGAGCTAGGCGTGGCAAGCCATCGTTTATTAGTTATAAAATAAATAATGCTAGTTCCAACGGAAGTTTCTAAAAAAATTGCTACCAAACAGACACGCATCTTCACAGTCGCTTGAAATTTCCTGTGGTTATTAAAAGTCAAATGCTTTCTCATTTCCCTACGCGAGCTAGGCGTGGCAAGCCATCGTTAATAGTTATAAAATACATAATGCTAGTTTCAACGGAAGTTTCTAAACAAATTGCTACCAAACAGGCATTTCTCTACGCGAGCTAGGTGTGGCAAGCCATTGTTTATTAGTTATAAAATAAATAATGCTAGTTTCAACGGAAGTTTCTAAACAAATTGCTATCAAACAGACACGCATCTTCACAGTCGCTTGAAATTTCGTATGGTTGTCAAAAGTCAAATGCTTTCTCATTTCTCTACGCGAGTTAGGTGTGGCAAGCCATTGTTTATTAGTTATAAAATAAATAATGCTAGTTTGAACGGAAGTTTCTAAACCACTTGCTGCCATGCAGACACGCATTGTCCCAGTCGTTTGAAATTTCGTGTGACTGTCAATAACCAGCTGCCTTCTCATTTCCCTACACGAGGTAGGCGTTGGAAGCCATTGTTTATTATTTATAAAATAAATAATGCTAGTTTCAGAAGTTTCCAAACAAATTGCTACCAAACAGGCACGCATCTTCACAGTCGCTTGAAATTTCGTGTGGTTGTCAAAAATCAACTGCCTTCTCATTTCCCTACGCGAGCTACGTGTTCCAAGCTATTGTTTATTAGTTATTAAATAAATAATGGTAGTTGAACGGAAGTTTCTAAACAAATCGATACCAAACAGACACCCATGGTCACAGTCGTTTGAAATTTGGTTGTTAAGAGTCAAATGCATTGTCATTTCCCGGTGCGAGCTAGGCGTTGCAAGTCATTGTTTTTTAGTTATTAAATAAATAATGCCAGTTTGGACGGAAATTTCTAACCAAATTGCTGCCAAGCAGACACGCATTTGTTTAGAAATTTCCGTCCAAACTGGCATTATTTATTAAATAACTAATAAACAATGGCTTGCAACGCCTAGGTCGCGTAGGGGTATAAGAAAGCAGTTGATTGTTGACAACCACACGATAGTTCAATCGACTAGGACCATGGATTTCTGAATTTCCGCTGGATTGATGAGAACCACTGACCGGGGCTAATCTTATGAGGGCTAGTTTCAGGCTCAGCTATCGTCCCAAGGAAGAATATCCTCCATTGAACGGGGTGCCTTGCTAAAGAAATAATTTCCTTACCCGGTGTGGTACGCACCTTAAAATCCTCAAAATTCCTATCAGGTATCGACACATTTTGAAGAGCATCCTCAAAATGACGAAGAATCCTCAAAAGACAATAGAGCTGATGTAATTAGTAATATAGCCTCAAAAGCTATATATTTATATATTTTGTAACACTATTTTTGACATTAGATAAAACTCAAAAATAAATATATTAATTGCCCCGATTCAGAGCGAACAGCTTAGATTTAAGTAGAGTCAACCCTACGCTAGCGAACGATTTTCTTAAGAAAGTTAGGGCACCCCGAAGCAGCAGAAGCAGACGAGCCCAGCTGACTGCCCCAATGCGAGGACTGGTGGGGAGAGATAGAGAGAGACAGGGAAGGTTAGCACGTTCGATCGCCAGGCCGAGGATCTCACCTCGGCCTGTTCGCTCTGAACCGTGAAACCCGCCGATTGATTTTTCCCTCGCGATCCTGCGTGCGATCTCGAGCACCCTGCGAGCTGTGGCGAAAGCGAGAGAGGAGCGTCGAGACCCGGAGCAGTGAAGTCCGACAACTCTTCACCCCGGGACTACTTTGTAAAAGTAAGTGCACAGAAAGCTTCGTTGTGCTACGTATTGAGTCGGATGTCGGTCGCGTACTCGTTAAATTTATATTCTAGTAGTGTCGAAACTAGAATTGATAAGTCCCGAAACTAGTTATAAGAATGTAAAGTAATTTATCATTATTATATTTCTACTCGGAAAATAGTTCAGATGAGAATTTATAATCGGAAAGCTTCGCGTCGTGAATTTGCGTCCCTGATGAGCCTAGCCGTGGCTTAAAATTATTATTTGTAATGATTAACCTAGTTGGCAATAAAGCCTTATTTCTAATTAAATAGAAACTGGGAGTTTTCATTGATTATAACCATTTCCCAGCATCCCGTTCGCACGTGGGGAAACGACTCTCTCTCTATTTTACCCAGGCATCAGACGCTACGCGTCAGGGTCTAAGACCCCTTTTTTCCTAATAGAGTCCCACGTGCGGTTGAAGCTGTTTACGATAGCACTACGAAAATTTGGGCAGCCCCGCGAAAGATAATTTTACGAAAGATAACCGATCAAGAAATATCATCGCGAAACACTCTTTTTACGAAAGGTAATCGAACAAAAGATAACGTCGCGGCCCACGACCACATGGAGATAACCTCGCGAAAGATACCCGGAAAACGTAAACTCAAGATAACGTTTACTAAATTTCACTAGATAGCCTTAGATTTTAAGTAGTGCGCGGGAGGAATTACAAGCCGATTTTCCGATCACTCGCGGAGCCTGGGATCGCACTCTTAAAATTCGGGGTGCGCCCGCTCACGTCCCCCGCAAAGTAACAAGTCGCGACACTCTAATATCGAAATTATCACAATTATTATTCGAATCGCGACACTCCCACGTTCGTGATCACGCATTTGATTTACTTAATTAAAACCAGCAGCCAGCCACACTCACTCCGTTCGATGTCGGGTTGCCTCGAAGTTCAAAACTGCCAAGCATGTGCGAACGCCACTAGGTCCGGAGCCAGAGAGAGCTTGCTGCCTCGCTCTCTCTGCCTAAAAGCCCTCGCGGCGGCTTGAGCCCCCCACCCAACGGCCTCCGAATTAACGTACCGGATTGGCCTAACCAGCGGCGCGAGCGCCGGCCGGCCGCACGTTCATCGCTGCTCCGCTGTCTCGTTCCATCAAAGAGTTTGTCCCTCTCCTTGAACTTTCTGCTGCGGCTGTATTTCGCCTTTCTCGAAGCGCGCGATGTTTACTTCTAGCTGGAATTCGCCGAATTCCACAACGGACAAGTCGACTCTCGATCGCTCGAACAAAGAAGTACGTGTTTATCAATTTTTGGTAAACATACGCAGCGAGAAACTCTGGGTCACGCGACTCCGAACCGGCTTCAAATATAAATGTAACTTGCGGCAAATCCGCAATGTTACAATATGTATATATTTATATATATTT
>JAWWEO010019139.1:0-16886 GCA_035582975.1 Ormyrus labotus | reverse complement strand
ACTTTACCGGTTTTGAAAATACCCTAGTTTTTGCATTGGTAACTCCCCCTGAAATTGAATAAGGAAGAAAATGAAACTTTCCAAATTAAAATTGAATGAAAAACAAAAAACATTCTCATATTTTAAAGAATTATTTTTTTAATGAACTATATCTGCATTTGTTGAATGATATTTACAGCGTTTAAATTTTTATTCGGTTCGTAGGGAACATCTCTTTAACATATATTACCAGTCAGATTAATCCTTAAATAGTTGAAATATAAAATTAGCAAATACAGTCTATATTTCGTGCAAGACCCTCCTTAAAATACAATTATAACCGATTTTTCGAACAACTCCAAAACTTACTATCACAATGCTTCCTCTAGGAGGAAGCAAAATCTCCTGATTTTATTTTCAATTGCAAATTAATTTTAAGAAGATTTAAGAAGTTTAAAAATTTTACCGGGACGGCTAATTTTGTACTTTATGTAATGTAACGTCAGAATTTGACATTTTAATAGCTAAATCTGGCTGGAAATAAATTAATTTTATGCCATTCTTTTTTTAAATCAATTCCCCAAACCTGACATTTGACTTAAAAACTTCCCCAAACATCTCGAACGAATTAAAAGCGACAAACAGCCCAGAACAAAGCATTATCTCCTTAGGCGATAAGCGCCAGCCGTTCAAGCGCATTTTAAAATAAAGCCTAATTCCGCGGGAGAAAACGCTCGCCGACGATGAAAAGTTAAAGCTTCGCGGTAGTGGCCCTAAGAAATGGGACAGCGGCACGTGCATCCGCCGCCCGGCGCCACTTGCCCAACGGGGGGGGGGGGGGGGCAAGAAACCGCCTGGCGTCTTGCGTGCGGGCAAAATAAAAGGCAGATTTGAAGGTGAAGTGCTGGCAATCGGTACGTGACCAGACTCTTTGCGAGCTTTTACCTAAGCTTTAGGCTTTGCGGTTTGTCGTTCGACATTCGCCCCGCGGGGGGCAGATGCCGTTTTGCGAAAACGTGAGGGCATACATAAAGCGGACGACGATGGGAGCGGAGAGGCTGGAGCATGAAAGAATTATTAAGAGGGGAGTTCAATTATAACTTATACCAGCCGCTGCTCAAAGCTCGCGAGCGAATGCCCGAGTTGATAACTTGATATAGACTTTGTGCGGATAAAATGATAAAGCAACTTTGTAATTAAGCTGTAAGGTAAATACGTAACTTTGTTTATTTACATGCGTCATATTAAAGTTCAGCGAACAAACACCGTAAATATTCCGGAAGATTTTCGCAGGCTGGCTGTAAGTAACTTTGAATCGAGCGAGCTCCGCTATACGATAAATGCAATCAAATAAAATTGAAGTAATTATAGAGAGCTGCACTTGCTGGAAAAGCCCTGCGAAGAAGCGGCTGACGCGTTGGGGGAATACAGTAAGTAAAGTTGGTTATACTCATTTGATGCACTGGCATGCGGATCTGTATTGGCTTTCCAGAGTAGATAATAAAAGAATTTAGTTCCGCTGGGGAAAAGTAATGTAGTGCTTCATGGATCAAGAAACTTATAAGAAGTTTCACGATGAGATGAACTTGGCTTGTAAAATTTCTATATAGAGGTTCTTCTTTTGCAATTAAAACGAGATACCGCACGTATTTAAGTTTAAAATTAAAGTTCGAAGATTTGTGGAATTACATTCCTTTTATTTTTAATTAAATTTTTATGCGGGCCAATATTATTTACATTTAAAGGCCGAGGCATAAGCATAAAGTCTGATATACAGTTGTCCATTATTTTAGTATGTTATAGTCCTTTGGGCCCTAAAATTTTTTATAAGGAATGAGATTTATGGCGCACGAGTTTTTAGACTTTGTTGCATTTATTAAAATAAGTTCGGGTTTCTTGGAGTAATTTATAAATATCCGACGAAACTATACTTTCAATACAGCTCACCTCGCATTTTTATGTCAATTGATCAAAACTAAAAAAAGTACTTGTTTAAGAAAGAATGCAACATACAAATTGCACATTTTTCTCGCATCGCCGCGAGGAATCTTAATATCTTGGACACAAACATTCCGTTTCAATATACGCCAGTCAATTGAGAGCCGCGAGCCGTGACCAGACAAAGGCGCACCTAAATTCGATAACTTTCTGGGTATCGCGAAAGTGAATATCTAAGGGCAGACGGCACATATAAGCCGAGCTCCAAAGCTCGTATGCACACACGGCGGAGAGAGCGACGCCGAGGCTGTATTTCTTACGCGTCGCGGAATACCGACTCCGTGTTTCTTCGGTAAACATCCCAGCGTACATCTCATATCTAAGGGTTTACACTTACAGAAGAGAAGGAGCTGCAGGGAGGGAGGAGGAGGAGGAGCTCTTGCGCGTGCTTTGCTGGATTTTCGGGATTGGTGCTTCTAGCGCCCGGGATGCTAACAGTGCTGACAATTTGTTGGACGTGTCAAGAATTTTCGAAAAAGCACGGCTCGACAAATTGCGAGAATTTTAAATTGGTTTTTCTGCTGAACTTTTTCGTTATTGCATGTAATCTCGTTTATTGCGAGTCAATTGAACGTAAAGTAAAACTTTATATTTATTGTAAATGACTTTTTTTTTCTTTTAAAGATTTCACTTTAAAGTTGAAGCAATTAATTTTGAACAAATAAAAGTTAAAGTTTGTTTCTATTGTACACTGTTTCTATAGTAACTTTAATAATACTGCTCCTTTCTACTATCAAATTCTCTTCGGTCACAAAATTCCTGACCGAGCAGACTAGCAAAACCGTAAAAATTTTCCAAAATTCCCTGCCGCCATCGAGTAATCCTCAGCAAAAATAGAGCTCCCCCGGGCGAGTCAACAACGTGCCATCAAAGTTTTCAACCGATTAACCACTAAACCCCCCCTGGAAAGAGCTCCGCGGCGGTTTACAACGTACCGTCTCATAAATGCAGAGCCCCGAATCTCGGTCGGCGGTCGGCAACCGCTGCGTAGAAGGAAGTACACCAAGACCAAAACGGGGTGGGGTGGGAGGGCTCAATCTTGACGAGCCTTCCGAGGATCGCAGCCCGAGCATTACACCGGACCATTAGTCCTCTCTCCAAGTAACACCGAAGATGGCTTATCGCGACGAAACTGCGCTCGACCACCTTCTCATATTTATAAGCGTATATGGGATTAGAATTTCCAAGTGGGCTGTTGGCACTCGTATAAGGGGAGTCGATAATCGACTCGCAAATTGCCTTTATCCACTGCTCGTGGCGCGGCTACAATTAGCGAACGAACGCTGGAAGGCGGCTTGGATAATCCGTTAATTCCATTACGCCACACTGTAACGCTGCGATGTTTCTCGCGAGGACGAGGATAACCGGAGAGTGGACGGAAGGAGGGTCGTCTTGGAGGCCAGGGGATCTCCCAGGGCTGGAAATTCGATTGGCTCGTCCTCTGTTTCACGGAAATTAGAGAGTTTAGCTATCGGCGTCGAGCGATGGGATTTTACTTCGAGACGTGGAGATTTTCAAATTACTCCAAATCTAGTGTTTTTCATCCTGTACAGATGTTCTTTTCAATTCAATAAACAATTATTCTAATATTTCTATAATTAAGTATCAGGAGAATATAGTTAAATTTGTACAATTGCTGCACATATAAAATATAATATTTGTGACCTTTTTTTTGGCTCGCGCAATTGATTAACAAAATTCGGATAAATCAAAGCATAGTGAATACCTCCTCGCGATAATTAATCTGGCTTTTTGATCTCGTAAAAGTTGCAATTCGCCGTGCGACACTAACTGCCTCGGCATTCAATTGCCTTTCAGATAAATTGCCGATCCATACTGCAACTCGTAATCCTCCGGAGGACCTTATTCTGACCCTCTGCCAACATCTTGGATTCGCCGGTAACGGTGCCACGTTCAATTTACAACCGGCACAGATACGCTTATACGCCCATCCGTTAATTTGCCTCCCCTTATCTCCGCATCGAATTCATGCCGATTAAGCTAATCAGCCGATCTTGAACGAAAAGAAAAAAAAGGGCGCCGAAACCAGCACGAAAGTTCATCTAGATCGAGAACGCGGCCGCCTGGTTATTTCGGCGCGTCCTTCGAAATAATTCATATCGCGGAGAGCTTTTCAGCCCGAGCCGCCCGAGCGAATCGCGAAAGAATGCAGCCGAGGGTGGAGCGTCAGGGGGTTAAATCAGGTGATTATTTCATAGACACGAGGAATTCAATTTCACGCGCGTCCAGAGTCCCCCGACGTCGTCTTTCTTTCTCGCGTCGTTGCCGCGAGGGAGGAGATGGGGGGAAAGCTTGACGCCGCGTTGCACGCCTGCGCAAGCTCTCTCTCTCTCTCTCTCTCCTTGCGGATATATCCTGATACATCGCGGGCCCGCCAATGAATTCCGGAAAGAGCAAACGGGTATATATACAGGAGCCGCGCGAGCTTTATCCGATAGCCTGGTATATATATAGGGAGAGTCGGCGTTACACCGCGTTGCATACGCAATCGCGGACGCTCGAGGAAGCAGGGCTTGAATCGCATTAGTTCCCCGGGCGAGTAATGCGCCGTTACGCAAGAAAATCGAAGGGAAAACTGCAGCGGCGAGCGGACGGCGGGGCTCTATTATTTTTCCGACGCGCCGAGAGACGATGTTGCGAGGCTCTTTTTAATAATCACTCGTGGAATACTGTTTGTTGGACTTTACGTAAGGAGTTTGTAGGGCGAACGTTTAAAAGAGCTGTTTGTTTATTTTTTTTTTTTTAAGGAAGGACAGTGGGGATTTTTTTTTACAGATTATAAGAGGACTTATTTTTTAACGATAAAGTTTAAAGGAAACATTTTAATTGATCAGAAAACGAGAGCCGTTATATAAATGCTTACTATTTTTCTACCCGCTTTTTCGTTCTATCCCTTTTCTAAAAGCCCGAAGTTTCTTAAAACCAGCGAGAGTTCAACATAAACAAAATGCGTCTGCTTTTTGAGGTTGAACTTTCGACTTGTATAGCCTCATGATCTTTGACAGTTACGGCGCCGTTATTTATACAACTTGTTTACAATTCTCAACTCTACGGCACCGTTGCAATAATATATTTATACGATACAGATTTTTATGCAAGTAGATTCGCTATACGGATCGTTTTCGCAAACACACCCATCATCGTAAACATCATGATTCATGCTTCTTCATCCTGCTTTCCATGAACTAAGTAATTTTAACTTCCTCCTTAACATACCGCGCTGCTGTCTTTAACATCGCCAGCTTCGTGAAAGCCGGTATCGTCGCTCGAGTAATAAAGTGGTTTGCGGCTCGTATCTTGCATAACAGCTTCGTATACTTTCTCGGATCTTGAAGATGCGCTCCGCTTAACGCGGCGGGAGCTCGAGAGAGTGAGAGAGAGAGAGAGAGAGAGAGGGTTAGTGTTTTTCACGGGCTCGGCTTCCATCATCCGGCATTCGAACTCGGTTGAGTAAGAATGCCAAGTAAAAAACCGGCGCGGCCGGGTACAGCGCCCGAGAAAATAAACAAGATGCTCTCGCGGCGGCGAAGCGCAGACTTGTACACCGAGGCGCGCGCGCGCGCACGAGTTAACTTAGCTAAGTAACCGCACCCCGGGGTTGCACTGCACTCTCTAATCACCAAAGGCTCCGCGAGGCGCTTTTAAACTTTCCGTCCACAATTACACCCTTATTCATGGAAGAACCGGCTCGGTTAGACCTTCCATTATTATAATGAATACCCCAAAGCGAAGATGGAGAGAAAGAGAGCGGGAGAGAAAGAGAAACGCGGAGGAGAAGGGGAGGGGGGGGGCAGTGGGCGCACGAAGATTTACCTCGGAATTTTCGTGCATATAAGTGTCGATGAGAAATGAGGGTAATTATAAGTGTTCCCGCCGGGGAGCAAAAAATTTAGCCAGCTTGCGTTTTTTGCTCTGGGGAGTCGTGTGTTTCTGCCCAGATTTTTCGCTCGGCGGCTGCTATCTTCGCTGAAATTTGGAGATTTTTTTATACAAAACTACAGAAATGTATAATAAGCTAGAGTATTTATTAAAAAGTTTTTTAAACGGAATATTTATTCGCAACGGCGGCAGAATACAAAATCCAGCTCTTGACGGAGTTCGCGTAAAAATCGATCATTTCGTACGAAAGATACTATTTACCCAGTAATGCGCCCTGAAAAGTTGTGCACTTGTGCCTAAGAAAATAAGAGGCAATAAAATCCTCTTACAACAACAAGCATAAGCGCAACGAACCAATATCGGAGACGTAACGATGTAACTGCAACCCTTTGGACGTGTATCGCGGCAATACGCTTTTCCGAAGTAGTTAATTGACTTGTTCACTCAAGGGGCATAACGAGGTCTCGTCGCATTTCGTTGTTCAGAAGAAGGAAGCGAGAGAGAGAGAGAGAGAGAGAGAGAGAGAGACCGAGCAAGAACCAAGAAAGGGAGGGAGTAGAGGAAGAGAGAGAGAGAGAGAGAGCGCCAGAGGCTCTAAGCGCCTTGCAGTTCGTCGCTCAAAGGCTTCAGCTTCCAAGAAAACATCTGGAGCGCCGGTGCCGCCCGAGCTTGTATAAGTAAATTATCTGCGCACCCGCGCGACGAGAGAGACAGAGGGAAAGCGGCGGAAGCTAGAACGAGAGAGAGAGAGGAAGTCTTTCGAGGAGGAGTCGCGCGCGAGGCCGAGATTAATTAAATATGCAAGAGCGAGGAAGAGGCGAGTCGTAGCTCGGGGGAAATTGGGGCCGCGCGCGAATTCAGTCCGGCGCGATGCGTTTTCCCTCAATTCGGAGCCGCCTGTAAGATTCACGCCGGTTATATACAGAAATATAACGAGAGCGCGAGGCCCTTTTTTAATGCTTTGCGCGCGCGCGCGCGCGCGAAAAAAGGAAAACCCGAGCGAGGGAATAAAGGATCGCTAAATGTTTGCTTTGTGCTCGGAAACGCTCTCCCGGATATATCTCAGCTTCTCGGACTTACGTCCGAGTGCTCCCCGGCTGAGCTGACGTTGATTTTTTTGCGAACTGGCTTTCCACTAACGCTGCAGCGAATAAAGAAGAGACTTATCGTATTTAAAATATAATGGAGGCGAGCTGAGTTTGACCGTTGCGAGAGCGGTCCTTAAAAATACATTTTCGTTGTTTGCTTATTAAATTGAAAGAACGCGTTAGGTTGCGCATTGAAAACAGCAGAATTAAAGGTTACAGTTCAATATTTATTGAAGGTTTACTGCATTTTTTGCGCTAAAAAATAAACTACTCTTTTACTGATTGCTTGTAACTTTTTGAAGAGCACTTGAAATATTAAACACCAATCACATGTACTGGGGAACATTCGTTTCATCAACTTGTCAATCAAACTGGAAAAAGAATGAAAAAAAGAAAAACAAACGAGCACGTTCAGTAACTCGGATAATTTACTCAAAAACTAACCAAATTTTTGCTTCCTCCATTTAACCCACTAATCTAACCTATTCCGATCATTCCAAATTCTCTCTGTTCCGCAGACCATGCCGTAAATTATTCAAGAGCAAAATACATCCAACAAAACTGTAAAAAAAAATATCAGAAATTCGAACCCTCTAACCAAAAAAATGGAGAAGCAACAGCAGCAGCAACAGCAGCAGCAGCAACAACAACAACAGACACAACAGTCGCAGCAGCAACAAGGACAGCAGAACCAACAGCAGCAGACCGTCGACGTGAAGGGGAAGAGAAACCGCGAGCGGAGCGGCTACTCCCCGCCGAGCGGATCCGCCACGCGGAAGCGCCAGGAGCCGCCGAAATTCTACAGTAAAAACTACCTGAAGCGCTACAATCACGGCGAGATCAAGAGCAGCGTGCCGGTGCAGGCGGCGCCGATGGTGCAGATGGTGCAGAGGCCGGTCTCGCCGCCCTCCTCGGCGAGCAAGAAATCGGCCAACGAGCAGCGAACGGCCTACCCCTCCCGCGCCCAGAAGTACGTGTATTTCACTTTAAAAAAGTAGCTCGCCAAGACGCAACTTTATCGGGTCCGCGCTTCGACTCCGGTTAAAGAGAGCTCCCCTCCCACTTTGGCTGGGATTTTTCTCGGTACGGTTAGAGAACGCTTCGTCTTCGCCGACGTTACGCGGGATCTTTTTGTCCCCGAGCAATTTTAAATTTGTCTTTCGCTTCATTGAAAATAAAGGGATACACTGTACTCCGGAGAACTCGTCTAAAAGTTTCTTGTATTTTCATTGGAATTAGAGGTTAATTGTACGAGCTAAAGTTTTGAATTGATGAAAAAAAGGTTAGTCGAGCATTACTGATGACGACTAAAAGAAGTTGAAATGGATAAAAAATATTTGGCAAATTTCTTTTATAAATATTTTTTATCATATAGTCGCCTCTTGTTTAAAAAATAAATTGAAATGAAAAATATTGTTAAAGACACCAATTAGTCATTAGATTTCGCACTTAATAACGTTATTCATAAATTTACAGTGCATTCCTTTGCATATGTATTAGTTTGTGCGTGTAAAATTTAACGCAAAAATATTCATGGATTATTTTTAATTCCTTTTTTTATCGAAACGAAGCGTAAAAACTTCATTTTTCAAAAATAAAACGTCAACTCCTTTCATAGTCATTCATTAGTAAATTAAAGACTGCCGCGTTCACCATTAAAAGGGCAATATAAACAAATCAGCCATTTTAATACTGTTTTAATTAAAGTGCTTACAGAAATTCGAGTATTTCCGAATAAAGTCCGTCAAAAAAAAAAAAGAGAAAAAAAAATTTTTTCGAAAATAACGTTTGCTTCGGTGCAGCTTTTGCACCAATGGTTAGTTAAGCTAATAGCAATTAAAGAGGTGCATAAGGGCGCTTAAAAAAAAAAAGTAAAAAAAAAAAGAAAATAATTTCCCTTCTTTTTACGAAAACCGTGCAAAGGGAAGCGAATAATGCTGCCGTAATAACGATTTCATCGACGATTCTTAAGTTGGCGGACGACGTTGGCGAGGCGAAAGAGTCGGCGTGCGAGATTAGAAAAAGCGAGAATTCCATCAACCCGTACAATCGCGCCCTGTGCGCGCGGGATATTCCCGGCCGGCAAAAGCAGGGCCACGAACAGGATTACCGTTACAGCCTCGTTAATGCAATGTCTTCGGTAAAATCTAGCTACTTCAAGTGCGGCGCGAACGCCGCCTGCGACGAGTCCGCTAATGATCTTCCCCTTTCGATTTCCGTGGAAGAGGATCCCCAGAGCGAGTCCCAGAGCAGCGGGATCTTCAAGCGAGTTAAAAACAAAGTCGACGAGGCTACCAAGGTATTTTCTTATCTTGTTTTCCCCGGGCCCCCGAGTCTAATTGCACTTCGACGTTCTCGGTTAAATACTTTTAACTTGGCGACGATTATCAGGTCTATAGCCTTTTGCGGGTGTGCAGAGTAGTTGGACGTGTCTATCTTTATTGTATTTTTAACATATATAATTAGCGAGATGGGGTACGTGAAGAAATTTTTCAACGCATTTTCCTTTTTTATTTTATTTTATTTCAATTAACAATATATCTACAGTGAGCTTTTAAAATACAAATATCACGTTTTTATTTATTTTTATAACACGATATCTTTAGTAACTCAATTGTGTGCAATGAAATTCTTCGAATTTTATATATTTATAACTCGTCTAATACAGTTTCGTTGTTGCTTAATTTATTTACATTTTCCAGTATCATCATTTATTAAAAAAAGCAAGTTATTAACTGTACAAAGTTAATTGTTCGTAATTAATAACCTTTTCGGCAACAGCATCAGTGAAAATAATAATTGCCCGCGTTTCTCCGAAAACCGTTATATGATACAAATTTACAAATTTAGCATCATTAGCAATATGCAAATAATGGTTTTCCGGAACAGTTAAATATTTATTTGCGAGTGAATTCGTCAGAATAATTTTGCGATTTTACGATTGTTTACGTGTTTATCAATGACTGAAATGAATTAATTAACGAAAACACAGTTATTTATATTCAAAATAATACACTTTTTGGGAGCGTTACGCGAAAGGAAAATTTCGCTCATTAATCAATTACTCTACTTTCTCGATAAATTGTCAACGTTCCAATTTTCTTTGATTATCGCTAACAAGAAACAAAGCGCACCTGCACCTAAATACGTCAGCCCCGACTCGGATATTAACTTCAGCTAAAAAATGCCTTCGAGGATCGTTTTCCCCGTAAGGAAAAGCCCTCCTCTCGACTCGCGCAACAATCTTCTCCCCATATAACAATCTCGAGGCTGAAATTGTAAGCCCAAGCAGGCTCACGCACTCCGCGGCAAAAGCTCGCAGTGTACGTCGTAAGATAACAAGCAATTTTCCAGAGGCACAAGGTATTCCTTATCCGGGGCGAGGTGCCAAGGCTGAAGGAGGCACTCGAGGAGCGCGGCTGGATCCAGAAGTACGAGCCCAGCAGGACGAGATCGCTTCCGTATGGTTAGTTCACTTTGTTACGAGCGCGGAGAGAGAGAGAGAGAGAGAGAGAGAGGGAGAGCCCTCCTCCCGCCCGCGTTGAGGGGGGCTGGGAAACAGAGACGGAGGAGCCTCGGCCCGCGACGAGCTCTTTCACAAAAGCAAATATTGTCGAAAGTAAACGTCGCCCCTCGCTCGCGGCAGCTTTGAAATAATGACCGTATGAAAGTTTTGACGAGGTTCGAAGTAATCTCGTTTATAACAGGAAGAGAGAGAAGGAGGGAGGTAGGGGGGGAGGAAGGAGGCTTCGCCCTGGCTTGAATTTTATGAACGACTCGGCGTTGCGGTCCAAGCGGGCTTATGCAGTTTGCAAGCTCGTGAGGTGCATAAAGTTACCCCGTCGGCGGGGCGGTAATGTTTAGAAAATTGTTATTTTTCGTGCGGCGAGCTGCTGGATTATTTGAAATTTAGGGGGGAGAAGCCCAGATGAAACGCTTTATGCCGACGATGCCGCGATTATGAGTCTCTCGGAGCTTTACGGCGGAAATTTTGATAAATCGCCGATTGTTTTGCAAGGTGTACGAGGCGCTTGCTTTTATTTTAAAAATCTACATACGTAGACTTTTTAACAATACAGAGAAATCATATCAATTCGTGGAAATGGTTCATTAAATTAAAAGTATCTTTGAATTCTGAGTAAATACTCGCCAAATATTTTGCTCAAGTTATGTCGACAATATTGAGGTAGTGAACAGAGTTCTGGGAAAATTGCAATATTGCTAATTAGCACATTAAATAAGTAGAACACGAAAATAACTTTTAAGTGACCGTAATTTAAAACTATTTATTGCTCAGTAAATTAAGAGCGCATTGATTTATATGTTTTGAGCTTTATTGATTATCGGAGAAATTAAACAAATCAGTTTACAAAGTATACAATGAATCAAGGACTTCAATTTAGATAAATCTTCTTACGTATAAACAAAGCAATCGGCTTACCGATTATTACAGCATATTAGACGACAGAGCATTGAAGATTACCAACGGCGAATTGAAGTAAATTTACATCTAAATTGATTAATTAAATTATTTGCGAGAAATGGTCACTGAAAATATATGAAAATAATTTTATAATTTTATATCAACATTATTCTTCTGTGTAAGAATTTTTACCCCCTTTTATTCTTAAAAACCAACAGATCTAAAATTTTTACAACGGTACGAAAAATCCATAAATTTTAAGTTTCTTGACTACCGTGTAGGGGTATAATTCAATAAAACTGAAAGTTTTAATTTTATAGTTCTTTTACGGGGGTTGCGATAGTTTGCGAACTATTTCCGGCAAAGAAAACAGTTTAATGGTCGAACACGATGTAAACGAACGAGGGATCGAAAATCAACAAGCCGAGAACAGTCTAAACACAATTTTTCGATAACGCGCCAGGAATGAAAAATTTTATTTTTAACGGTACACTTCAAAATCCATCTAACAGTCAATTAAAACTGGCATACTCAAATCCTCACATAAAAATAACCAAACTACATCATTTTAAATCGACGTTTACTAATTCCGACAATATTTCCCCCCAAAAATCGCCCTCCGTCCTCCTCCACCGAGGCGTAACTCACCTCCAGCAAAACCTTACAAACTTCGTATTTTCCCCTCTCCGATTTCATCGATATCCGGCTGGGTCGATCCATCTTGCGCGCTCGAGGCAGGCAGCACGCCGAACTTGGAGGCTAAATCGCTGGGCGACGTGCGTCACCAGGACGGCTCGTGGAACGAGAAGGCGCTCACGTACGCGCTGCTGCGTCACGCGCCGCCCGACTTCATCTGGGACTGCCGGAACGACTTCGCCGAATGGGACCGCAGCATCGCCGGCAACGTCCTGCTCAACCGGCTGCAGAAGCCCTCGCTCTACACCTCCAAGGTATTCGCTATGGGGTACGACTCTGCTCTCTCTTTGCGGGAATTGGTGGGCCGCGGTCGGATCGGGGCGAGCTTCCTAAGGAGCTGCGTTTGTCGAGACAATGAGCTTGCGGTCGACGGCGCGGGGAATTACGTTTGTATTAGGCTTTTTGGTAGGGAGGAGATGAAGGTTTGTTTCGGTTGACTCGCAGTGACGATTACTTGAGAGAGATTCGAGCTTTCAGTGAGCAATGTGTATTAGTAAGTAATTGGTATTTAATGAAAGCTTGTGAACTCTGCTGTGGGCTTCATTAACTGTTTTTCAGGTTCCTGAAGATAATTATCGCTACATTAATTTTCTAAATTAAATTTCTCAGAATTATTAGACTATTCAAAGCGAACCTTTTATAGTGATTTTGCACTGGAGAAAAATTTAATCAAGTATTTTAAGTTAGTTGGTGCAATTAGTCTTGGAAATTTTAATTAATTTTCCGAGAATGAACAAGTTAGTTGCGGCATTAATCGGTCAATAAAAATAAATAAGGGAACTCAGCTATGGGACCGCACGTATTAATGAGTCTGACTTAACGTGGAGCGCAACTACTTTTTAAGCGTGCCAAGAACTTTGGTTTTATTTTCCTCTAGTCAGTTTAAAATGATCAAAAGCCCGTTTGAAAATAATTGCCAATTTCGCCAAAACTTTTAAAGCCGACACGCACTCTGAAAAGACAGTAAAGAAAAAAGGCCAAAATGACACTTGAACTCGTTTGCAAAGGGAAAACAAAAACCCGCGCGTTAATTCTAGAATTGCGGCATAAACATAAGCCGCGGCGCGCGCGCTCTTTTCCCTCGAAAAAAATAAAAACATTTCTTTTAAACTTCAAGCGCCGAGCGAAACGCCGAAAACCGTTCCATATTCCAACCGCATCCTCCGCTTTAACATAAAATAGCTCCGAAAAAGAGGAAAATCCGGCGAAAAATACTGCGCTTTCCACCTCGATACGCACGGCTATTAGCGAACTTTGAAAAATCGCCCGCAATAAAAAGGTGGCGCGGGGGCCGGGTGGGAGGGAGGGAGAAAAAAAGGGGGGTGGGGGAGGGGGCGATTCGCGGAAACACGGAAAGAAAGGAAAATAGCGTAAAATGTCTGCGTCGGCAATATATATTTCCCAGCCGTGGCGCGCCGTATTTTTTTTTTTTTTGGCCTATAAAAAAAAAGGGGCAAAAGACCGCGCGCGGCGGAGGAAGAAAAGCTCGAGGTCCATTTATACTTATATATATCTGTATATACGCGAGCAGCTCGGCATGGCCCACGTGCTGCAGCAGGAGGCGCACTGGCTCTACGAGACGAACGTCGCGGACGTGCTGTTCCCGCGCAGCTACAATCCCAGCCGCGAGCTCTCGGTATTCGTGCGCGACTTTCGACGCTGCGCCGCGATCGCCGTGCTCAGGTGCTTCGTTAACCGCATGCGCAACGAGAACGTGAACGCCGAGCAGGTAAGGAACTGTGTAATTGTCCCCCTTTTTTTGTAATTTGCATGTTAATAATTTGGGGGTGGATTAAAGTACGTCACGGTATCGGTTGATAAGGGGTTGGTTAAAGGGGAGAATTAGGTGCTCGACCGAGTGGTCAGTCACGAGGGAATATACACCGGAGTCGAAGCAATTTTCTTTTTATAGAAATTCTTTTTATAGTTTTCGCTTAATTGCTTTTAAAAGATTTTTAAATCAAAGGACGATTTTCTTACTAATTTGTGGGTTCCTGGAAATTTAGTAAGAGGGATACTTATAATCATCCTGAAGGATCTTATTTATTTTCAATAATGTGGGAATTAAAAAATTTTCTTTAATTTATATATTTGATTTATATAATTTGTATTTATTTTGTAATCGATCTGATAAAGTTTTTTTTTCAATAACCCGTGCAGAATTTTTCTAACCTCAACCCTGGTTGTACGCTGGATTCCAGTAAGATATCCTCAAATGTTCCCGTTTTGAGGATTCCACTATGGAATCCAGCATGTTTTACCAGTTATTGCCCAAAATCAATTTACAATGCGGCAAAAACGCGGTGTCCCATCTAGAGACCGCCAAGGTTTACCAACCATTACCCGTAGAGAAAAGATCAAACTTTGGCGCTGCTTTCACCCTGGATCTCCCACTCAGAATCTAATCGGGTTTTCGTAACTTTAACGTGTCTTAGAGAATTGCTCTACATGCGAATAAATTTTAGGAAATCTGGCTAGATTCTGACTGGGAATACTAGAGATCAACAATCAATAATAATCACGTGCGTGCAAGAAGCATAACCGGCTTAATTATATTGATTGTAACATATTTTTTCAAATAAAATAATTGTGAAATGGAAAATAAGGAAACAAAAATTCAAAGAGAAAAAAATAAAATTAGAAAAAGAAAATATAGGCAAATTAAAAGTAAAGTTAATAAACAAATAGCACTTTTTAAAGAACAACATAAACAATTTCATGGTAAAATATTTCATTTAAAAGTTCATTAAAACAAATAAATAAAATAAAGTTTGGATGATGCAAAGATATTTTTTCCTTTTTCGTAAATATTTAAAGTGAAAAAAAAATGATTTAAGATTACTTAATTTAATATAAGAATTTCAAATTGTATCTGGGATGTCAAAACGTCACAACGCCGTCATCAACGCATACTATAAAACGTCACAACGCCGCGTCGCCGCGATCGCGAAGGCTAAGAAGAGCAACACTGTGAGTTGCCGTTCCTAGAATCAAAATACCGCTTTTGTTTTTTTCTAATGTGCTCGCGCTGCCGAAAGTGTATTCTGAACTTTTACAGCTTATCAAAGAATCGACAAAGATTTACAACTTGGAAGTAATTATCGTGAACGCAGTAAGTAAAATATTAAATAGTAAATATTGTTTAAACTATACAAATATCCCTTAAGTTAATGAACACTTGAAACTATAATTTTTAAGGTTATGTGAATCTTTTGCACACATAACAATTGCTTTAATTAATTATTTATTCATTAATATTAATTTTTGCATTAATTAATTGTTGCATTCAATCATATTTTATAATGCATTTAATAATAAAATGTTTTACAGGCATGGATGAAGCCCAGAAATATAAATTTCAAATTTGTCAATTTTTAAACTGTTACGACGATGAAGGCAATTTTGAAAAAATTAATAACTTTCAGAGAATCAAACTGTTATAACATTTTTAAAAGTGAGTATTTTATTTATTGCCTTTTTAAATATATTCTTAATCGATAAATAATACATTAATTAATTGAATTTATGTTCTGCTTTTAGCAATTCCAGAGACTGGGGTGGAAGAGCAAAGAAGACGAGTGCAGCAGAATAAACATTAAATAAATGTAAAATGTTATATTTATAAAATGTAATAAAATAAAATATATATTCATAAAATATATAAAATCATAAATATATATTCCTCGATTATTCCGGGGATAAAAATGGAATCCCTTGTGATTTCCTAACGAGATTCCAGATAGATTTCCCAACTGGATCCCAGTTGGATATCCTATCTGGAATCCCTGGAAAAAGTGGGACATTTTCAAACTGGAATCCAGTAGGGAACCCTGAGTGGATCCCAGGCTGACTTTGGGAAACCATACTGGAATCCAGTAAGATTTTAATAACAAATTCTGCACGGGAAACTGTCATTAAATCATTTATATTTAATTATATTTTATGAAATGTACTGTAATGAATACTAATATATTTCATTTTAACGACATCAAGTTTCCATTTTCAAATAATGAAATATTATTTGCTTCATGTGTTCACATTCTTATATAAAAAAACTTTAACCGCCTTAAGAGTTCATCGAGTCAGCTTATGCAAAGATGGTCACTTTTACAAAAAAAAAGGACGCACCCACCTATTTAGACTCAAAATAGAAAGATTAATCTTGAAAAAATGTTAACGATCGCATCTCTACCCAGCCAACCGAGCCCAGCAACAGCGATCAGCTGGTCTGCCTGGAATGGATCGAATTCGCGGTGCGCTGCGGCGAGGAGTACATCGCGGAGCTCGAGCACAAGGACATCGACGCGGACATAGGCAGCGAGATAAGCGAGGAGGAGTGGCGATTATTCGCCGACGACTGCGACAAAATGCTCTACAAAAACGAGGGGATCGTGAATTTTTCCAAGGACGAGCCGGAACGTCTCTCGGTAAGTGCACAACGCGCGGCGGCCGCGGCGAGTAAAGCCAACGGATTTCCGCGTCGGTTTTTTCGCCCGGACTGTTTTAAGTTGTAGCTGGGAGTCTATGGGTTTATTGCAGTGGCCGGAAAGCCACCTTCGCGCAAAAATGAACGAAGCTCGGCGAGCTGTTGATGGGACTAATGAAATTGCGGTAATTCATTGGGAGAAACTTTTTGTTAGTTTTAAAAGATATTGAGTTGGTTTGGTTGCAAAAACAAATGAATATTTTCCGAAACTATTAACGCTAGGATTAGGTATGTTACATTGAGAAAAATGTCATACGAAAATTTAATATATCATATAATAAAAATTACTATATTTTATAGTAACGCAGGGACATAC
>JAWWEO010019138.1:0-16889 GCA_035582975.1 Ormyrus labotus | reverse complement strand
TATTCTTTGTACATTTCAGTTATAAAAATGTTATTTCATTCATTTTTGAAATATTTATTTCACTTTTTTCCTTAAGTCTGGCATCTTCCCCCGCTTTACCTTACAAATTTTTAAAATACACTTCGATTTACTTTCGATTTACTTCCGGCAAATTTTTGGAACACTTTCGGTCCAGTTTTGATCAACTGCCGGGAGGGGTTGAAAAATTTAATATCGACTGTACTTCCGATTTACTTCCA
Source organism: Ormyrus labotus (assembly GCA_035582975.1). NCBI lineage: Eukaryota > Metazoa > Arthropoda > Insecta > Hymenoptera > Ormyridae > Ormyrus > Ormyrus labotus. The sequence continues at coordinate 16,650 of JAWWEO010019138.1, read as the reverse complement.
GTTTCCGGTCCACTTCCGATGCACTTCCAGTAAATTTTTGAAATTCTTTTGGTCCAGTTGTGGTCCATAATTCCGATTCTACTTCCACGAATGGCCATTAGAAAAAAAAAGTTTTAACAATTTAGTGGAAAAAATGGACTTTCCTTAATTTAATAGAGGAAGTAATCAAAAAAGGTGGTTATTCGAAATGTATCTTACGGGGCAAAGTTTGAGATATCACCAAAAACTGTACTTTTTTAATATATAGTGCCAAGACCTACAACTTTGCACAGGCTTTTGTTCATATACTCAAAAGTATAAGTTAAAGACCTTTTCGAGTAAGCGAAACATTAAAAAAGTCAAAAAATGCTCTATTTTTAACAATATAATTATCAATAAAAAACTGAAGAATTATTTGAAGAACAAAAAGCCTGTGTAACTTTTTTATAATCATAAAGTTTCTCATTATTAGTTGAGCAATTCAAAATTTTCCAGCACCGTACAACACTTCTTCCTGCTTTTTTAATGAAGTTTGATGACTGCTGATACTTTTTTTAATTTGGTGCACTTATCAAGACTAAGAGATTCGTTTCCAGCTAATTTATGCTTCAAGTACTTCCATCGCATTTTAAAGATTAAAAAAATGTATCTCATTCTTCACGTTCTTCTTGATTTCTTTTTTCTCGTTGAGTATAATATAATGAGAACTGAAGTGAAAGTTTTTGAATTTAGAATCTCATAGATTTCTTCGAGCCTTGGTTCAGTGAAACTAAACTTTTCTGTGATATTCACGGATATTTCCGAGTAAAAATCGTCAGATGATTCCGTCATCCTATCAGAAATAGAATTGGCAAAATAAGTAAAGTATCTATTAAAGTCTTCAGGATCAACGGATAGGGGAGCAGCGAAGTTTTTATCTCAAGTTAGGCCAATCTTTTTTAGTTGAGAAAAGATTTTATTACAATAGGCAATTTCGGCTCTTCGAAAACTAACATTCACTTCATTTTTCAAAGACTTATATATTTTATAGGTTTCAAAAGTTCTTCTATATTTCCAAATTCTTCGTGCTTTGTCCCTAGCTTTCATAAAATTTTTCATTTCAAAGTCAACCCAAGGAGTAGCTCGAACATGCCTAATACTAATATGACTAAAGCATCTGATATCTCTGGTGTAAGTCAAGTTTCTGAAACACAGATGATGTGATAAAACTCATTTTAAAAAAAATGTCTGAACTGATTAATTTTGCATTTTAAGGATTGTGCATTAACATGGCAGATTCGCAAAAATTAATTACTACTCGCCATAATCAGTGTTTATAGTTTTTAATTTTAACCTATTAATAAGAATCGGGCATTTTTTACCATCTATTGCGGCATGTATTACCTCAGAAGAACCTATAGTTTTACAACTATAACAACTATAACAAATTTCTCCTTGATCCCTTTGTTGGGATAATTATTCATTTCGTGGTTCTCACTACAAAGATCACAGTGAACACTGTTCGATTTTTAGTATCTGCGAATTTCACCTCTTAAAAAGGTGTTTCCACAGATAAAAACACGTATATGTTAGAATTTAGTCCTGTTTAACATACCAAAAATTCCTTGTCAGAATTAATTACAATGATCTGATATATTTTTATAAGCTTTACTCTTTTTAATATAACAAAGCTTTTTCTAAGAGGAAAAAAAATCATTTTCTTTACTTTATTTTTGACATAAACTATGCTGAGTTATAACAAATAATCGATTATTAGAGTATCGTTGTATTTTCAGTTTAAAATAACTTTCAGAGAAAACAAGGTAGATAAATGAAGAGTTTAAATGTCGCTTTTTAATTATATTTTTTTAATTTACAATAGAAAATAAATGCATTTCGATATTCCGATAAAAAGAATATCTCGTCAGAGGTAATGATGTACAGTTACATATAGCGAATTTCATGAGTGACATACTATACTTGAAAAAGATTTGTACTATCTGAGAGGCAGGAATTAGAAAAGGAAAACAAATCTTTATGATACAATTAAAGGATGCATCCCAGTTTGTAACGAATTGTCACTAACAATAGCTCCGTTACGTATACATACATATTCATGTATAGAGAAGCGTGCGCGAAACAAGTAGCGAGGCGAGTGAGTCGCGGCCTTCCCCCTCTCCCTCTTATCCTTATCATCCTACAGGACATTTAAGCGAGCGTTCTCGCTGTCGAATCTTGTAACGGGAGCTCACTAGTCGAACAGATAGTTCGAAGCGTCACCGCTAGGCGACTACCTGTTGACGCCTCCCAAGCGCAAGCAAACCAGCTGAGCGGCTAGTCCCGAGCGCCGCCGCCAGGCGGCTACGCGTTTGCATGCCGCGCCCGCAGTCAGACTAGCTGACTACAGGCATAAATACTGCGAGCCGTCCGAGGCACAGGATCTGCACTCCAGCAGCCCGACCAGGATACAGGTGCAGACTAGGAATTCCGTACTCACTAGACTACGCCGGCCCGAACTTTACCTGTACTCCGATCCACCACCAAATAATATAAAGTATTCGAGCACTGTTTGGGTACTCGGTCGTGCTCAGCAAGAAGTCATAGTACTGAACTGATCTTCTTTGCATGCGTTAATTGAACAAGTTGAAAAAATCAATCTGATTTAGTCTGATTCCACATGGATTCAGACTGAATTCAAGTGAAATCCGCGTGGAATTAGGCTGAATCTGACTAATTTTTTCAACTAAGGTGGTTTGAATATTATTTTTTCGCTAGTAGACAATTGAATCCCGTGTAAGTATTAAGTTCAGATCCAGAAAGGTTGAAATACAATAATGTTGATTAACTGAGAAATATCTCCGTTAGTAGCGAAAAAATGGTACATCATTTTGTTATGCAAATATTAAAATAATTATATATATTATTCCATAGTTTGAAAATTTTGTCGAATTTACTGTCTCATATTAACCTAAACATCTTTTTAGTAAGTACTGCATTTTTTAAAAGATTTTAGTAGCACTTCTTTAGAATTAATAATGATGTGCAATTAAATACTAAGAAACTTTGAAAAGACTGTATTATAATGAGTCATCCAGTGGCACGGTAGTGCTGCGGAGGCGAGTTTGAGAAGCAGACGACGCAGCACCTGTACCACTATTTACTTCTCATTTCATGTTCGCGTTTTTCATTATCAAAAAAATGATGCTTTGCAATATTGTTCCTAAGCTATTTTAGGCATATCAGCATATTTATAGCTAAACTACGATTTTCCACAAAAATATCGGTAAAAAAGCTATTCAACTTGTAATAAATGTGAGCGTAATTTGTAAATGCTCAAAATCACGTTTTATTCTTCTTCTTCCCCAGTCCGCCTGAAGTTTGCCACATATAAGCTATATATATTGTAATATATAGATATAGTTGAGAGTTGAGAACTGCTTTCCCAGCATACCGTGAAGTCAGCTGCACCTGCTGATATTTATAATATCGTACTTTGCTCATGCGCATTTCAATCAAAGATATTTAAATATTTATTTATTAAAAATTATTAAAAATTAAAAAAAAGTGACTTGTGCCCCTGGTAAGCCCCGCCGGAGACAAGGAAAAATGACTTTTTTCCCGACTCGGACAAACAGTTTTGTCAAACGTTTGAACTGCTCGATTTTCTACGCTACTTTCTAGCGTGAAATGAGGGCCATTCCATGCCTGAGTTAGGAAAAAATTATTGTAAACAAAAAAATTTATTTGATAACGAAATTTAATTTTAAAAATAAATGTTACATAATTAATAATAAAAAAAATTTTTTTTATTCCTCTTAAACTTTGAATTTCTTTTCTAATTTACTAACACGTTTCCAGATTTGCTTTTTATTTTTCTTTATAGTAGCTTCCATTTTCTCTACCTCTTTTATTAAATAACAAATTTTTCTCTAGCCCTTGGGCGAAAGTACGTACTTTCGCCGTTCGCTTAGGCTAGAAAAAGTAGCACTTTTGCCCACTCCTGCAATTTTCTTTTTTTTTTCTTTCTGCCAATCGGAGAAAGACTTTGTAACCTACAAAAAATAACGAAAATGACAGAAAAGAACATAACGATACATATATATATATATGCAACAATACATATATGTATGCAACAAGTGTATTAAAAAACTCTAATGTTAAATATGAAAATTGCACTTTCAACGGTAATATTATAAATAATTTTTCCCTATCATGGCCAGTATTTCATCGACATCTCCACGAAAAAGAGTCAGTAGTTAATCAAAACTGCGATGAATTCTAAATGAAAAGTATTGAGATTATAATAATTTTGCGATTTCCAAAGGCTTTGAAATGTTCTACCAAGTAACATTTAGCGGTAAATGAGTGAAATCGAGCTGAACGCGTGAAAAATAAACTTTTAATATGGTTACATATTTTTTTTGCTCAAAAAACTTATATACTTTATAGTAAGGCATTAAATAGGAAAATTTAAATTTAATAGAAAATAAAAATTAATGTCAATACTGACACGTTATTACTTTTAATAGTACTTTTCGACACGGGTGCCGAAAATCATACCAAAGTCGTGATTTTGAGATGAGAGTGGTATATAATAAATAAATTATTAGTTTTATAAAAATAAAGACTATAAATTAAATGATTAATCAATAAATTTATGCTTATTTAATATTCTCTCTCTTTTTTTCTATCCCTCTTTCTTTTGACTCAATATATGACTTGATATATATAAAATCTGCTTGTTCGTATGTTTGCGATGCTCGCCCCAATCAGCAACACTCGCTACGCTAGTGCTGCAAATGTTGGGCGGGCATCGAATACACACAAACGCGCTTAATCAAATATAGTATGAAGTGTCCGAAATAGGTCAGGTTAGGTGGAACGCAGGAACCACAGTTTTTGAGTTTTTAAAAAAAATAGTCAACGTACTTTCGCCCAGGGATAGAGAAAAACATTATTTTTTATACGGGAGTAATACATTTTCCCCCTTGTAAGAAAATCTACTATTCTGCCTCGCAGGTCATTTGTTTTTCCTGTAATTCCTCGACTTCTATTTCAATTTACTAAAACGTTTTGCAAATCTTGGACGCATTATTCTAGAAAATTAGTACTTGTTCGCGCTTTTATTTTCCTTTTCTAATTCATACACCCTCCCGTACAACCCTAATGGAAATAAAAAAAGGTGAAAAACGTACGAAAACGTATGCAAATGTATGAAAAAATTTAAAAACATGAAAATGTACTTTTGACTTTCATTTCGAACATTTTGTACATTTGTGTATGTTTCCGTATATTTCTATACGGTTTTATAGGGTTTTGTAGATTTTTATACATATAAAATTATTTATTAAATTATTTATTTATTAAATAATTATTAAATTAAATTATTAAATTAATTTAATAATAATAATACATAATAATAATTTTATAATAATAATAATTAATTTAATAATAATTTAATTTAATATATTTATTAAACAATTTTTTTATTTGATTATTTATTTATAAAATCATTTATTTTTTTACGTATAAAAAGGTAAGAAACGTAAGAAAACGTACAAAAACATATAAATTTATATATACTAAAATTTACGTTTTCATAATTTTTCATACCTTTTCGTATATTTTCATTTTTTCTTTGATTCAGCTATTGAACAAGTTTGGTAAAAATGTACCGAAATGTTAAAAAACCGTACAGAAAGGTACGAAAACGTATCAAAACATACGGAAACATAAAAAAACGTACAAATTGTCCGAAATGAAAGTCAAACCTCCATTTTCTTACATTTTCATACGTTTTCGTACCTCTTTCATACATTTTTTATTTCCATTGGGGAAGTCTTCTAATAAGCGTACAACTTGCCCTGTTGAAAAAATCCAGCTGGATTTCCAGCTGGATTGGACTGGATTTCCAGCTGGATTTTCGGACTGAATTTTTAGCGGTGTAACACTCTCGAATACTCGAGCGTTAGCCGAGAGCCTCGCGCGTCATGTTTACATGATTTGCATGTCGCGGCGCGAAATAATATTATAAGAAAGACGGAAAATTCACATAACGTCTGACAAAAAAATGCAACTGCGACGCGCGGCCTCTCAAACGAGAGCGCGCATCGCGGTGCACGCGGTGGAGGCATTCACGCCCTCGTAAAACACTTCTAACTCGGTCAAAAATTAAATAAAAACAAATTTCCCTTTGCCGATAATCGGATTAAAATCCAAGAAGAAAGGGAAATTCGCCTATAAAAGGGGACCGAAAGAGGCTCTTGGTACCCATTTCCCCGATATCCTTCGCCTAGGACGGATAGCTAGTGTGCTGGTCTGCTGTAAGTCGCGCTGAACCTTCATCATACGAGGTAAGTGCGGCGTTCCTCTGCTTCCTGGCCGGTAACCTCGCAAGAGGAAGAACTTGGTCAAGGAAGCTCTCTCCTCGGGGATATTTCTCTAAGAAAGATACCGCGAGTAAAATTTAATTTATCTAGTAGAGTTTAAAACGGTTTTGTACGAATTAGACATAAGTTGTAAATAATATTTAAATAATATTCAAACTAGAAACGAGCAAATAGATCGTGAAGCGTCCAGAAATATCAACATACAAATACACATATGTAATAAAATTTTAATTTGAATAAATAGATATAATTTAAACCGCAACTGCTTCAGTAAGTGATTTAAATACCTCCTTGGCACCTCCATAGATCCCGATGGATTACAGCGGATCCAGATGGATTTTCGGACTGGATTTTTAACCGATCCTGCTGGATTTTTGACGGATCCAGCTGGATTTTCGGACTCGATTTTTAACGCATTCAGGTGGATTTTCAGACTGGATTTTTTACGGATCCAGCTGGATTTTCGGACTGGATTTTTAACCGATTCTGCTGGATTTTCCGACTAGATTTTTAACGAATCAAGCTGGCTTTTCGGACTGGATTTTTTACGCATTCAGGTGCATCTACGAACTGCATTTTTCACGGATCCAGGTGTATTTTCAGACTGGGTTTTTAACGGATGTAGATAGTTTTTCGGACTGCTCTTTTGACAGATCCAGCTGGATTTTCAGACTGGATTTTCCGACGTGATTTTTGACTGATACTGCTGGATTTTTGACGGATCGAGCTGGATTTTCAGACTAAATTTTCCGACCAGATTTTTAACCGATCCTGGTGAATTTTTGACAGATCCAGCTGGAATTTCGAACTGAATTTTTGACGGATCCAGCTGGATTTTCCGACTAGATTTTTAACGAATCAAGCTGGCTTTTCGGACTGGATTTTTTACGCATTCAGGTGCATCTACGAACTGCATTTTTCACGGATCCAGGTGTATTTTCAGACTGGGTTTTTAACGGATGTAGATAGTTTTTCGGACTGCTCTTTTGACAGATCCAGCTGGATTTTCAGACTGGATTTTCCGACGTGATTTTTGACTGATACTGCTGGATTTTTGACGGATCGAGCTGGATTTTCAGACTAAATTTTCCGACCAGATTTTTGACCGATCCTGGTGAATTTTTGACAGATCCAGCTGGAATTTCGAACTGAATTTTTTACGGATCCAGCTGGATTTTCCGACTGGATTTTTAACGAATCCAGCTAGCTTTTCGGACTGGATTTTTGACGCATTCAGGTGGATCAACGAACTGCATTTTTCACGGATCCAGGTGGATTTTTCGACTAAATTTTTTACTGATCCTGCTGGATTTTTGACGGATCCAGCTGGATTTTCAGACTGGGGTTTCCGACTGCATTTTTGACCGATCCTGCTGGATCTTTAACAAATCCAGCTGGCTTTTCGGATTGGATTTTTGACAGATCAAGCTGGATTCTAGACTGGATGTGAGGCAAATCTGGGTTGATTATGGGGTTGACTATGCGCGTATCCATGTGGTATGGAAATTTCCGCCTGGAATCCGAGCAGTTAAATAAAGAATGAACGATTAGTTTTAAGGAATGGATTGATCACAATGGATAAATCTAGTATATATATATGTATATATATTACTGCATTTCGAAAAGTCTAGGTATGGGATGGATTTTGGGCAACCGCAGGCGGTCATTAAATAACTGTTAGAGCTTTAATGATACGCTAGTTTATTTTTATTAATACCAATATATATTTGGCACAGCCATAATATAACTGTTAGTTCGAACCTTCAATAAAACACATAATTTATGCAAATTTTCCGTTCGTACGGCGTTTATGTAGCTGCTTATACACGCTATTTTTTGAATCCGTCAAAAATCCAGCTGAATTCGTTAAAAATAAAGTCTGAAAATCCAGCTGCACCTGTCGAAAATCCATTCCCAAAATCCACCTGGATCCGTGAAAAATCCAGTCCCAAAATCCACCTGAATCCGTCAAAAATCTAGTCCGAAAATCCAGCCGAATATGTCAAAAATCTAGCAACATTGGACAAAAATCTAGTCCGAAAATCCAGCTAGACACGATAAAAGTCCAGTCCTAAAATCTAGCAAGATTCGTTAAAAATCCAGTCCGAAAATCCAGCTGGATCCGTCAAAAATCGAGTCTGAAAATCCAGCTGGATCCGTGACAAATTCAGTTCGAAAATCTACCTGAATGCGTTAAAAATCCAGACCGAAAATCCAGCTGAATCCGTCAAAAATCCAGTGTGAAAATCCATCTGGATCTGATAATAATCCAATCTGAAAATTCAGCTGGAACTGTCAAAAATCCGTTCTGAAAATCCAGCTGTATCCGTGAAAAATGCAGTTCGAAAATCCACCTGAATGCGTTAAAAATCCAGTCTGAAAATCCAGCTGGATCCGTCCAAAATTCAGTATGATCGGTCAAAAATCCCGTCCGAAAATCCAGCCACGTCCGTAAAAAATCCAGCAGGTTCGGTCAAAAATCCATTCCGAAAATTCAGCTGGATCCGTGAAAAATGCGGGCCGAAAATCCAGTTGGATTCGTTAAAAATCTAGTCTGAAAATCCAGCTGGATCTGTCGAATATCCATTCCGAAAATCCGTTCCGAAAATCCACATGCATCCGTGGAAAATCCACTCCCAAAATCCAGCTGGAACCGATAAAAATCTAGCCCGAAAATCCAGCTAGATCTGTCAATAATCCAGCAGGATCGGACAAAAATCCAGTCTGAAAATCCAGCTGGTTCTGTCAAAAATCCATTCCGAAAATTCAGCTGGATCCGTGAAAAATCTAGTTTCAAAATCCAGCTGGATCTGTCGAATATCCGTTCCGAAAATCCGTTCCGAAAATCCACCCTTATCCGTGACAAATCCAGTCCCAAAATCCATCGGAATCCGATAAAAATCCAGTCCTAAAATCCAGCTGGATTCGTTAAAAATCCAGTCCGAAAATCCAGCTGGATCCGATAAAAGTCCAGTCCTAAAATTCAGCTAGATTCGTTAAAAATCCAGTCTGAAAATCCAGCTGGATCCGTGAAAAATCCAGTCTGAAAATCTAGCTGCACTGTCAAAAATCCAGTCCGAAAATCAAGCTGGATCCATTAAAAATCCAGTCCGAAAATCCAGCTGGATTCGTTAAAAATCTACTCTGAATTTCAGCTGGACCTGTCGAAATCCATTCCGAAAATCTACCTGGATCCTTGAAAAATCTGAATATCCAGCTGGATTCGTTAAAAATCTAGTCTGAAAATCCAGCTGGATCTGTCGAAAGTTCGTTCCGAAAATCCACCTGGATCCGTGAAAAATCCAGTCCCAAAATCCAGCTGGATTCGTCTAAAATCTAGCTGGATTCGTTAAAAATCCAGTCTAAAAATCAAGCTGCATCTGTCAAAAATCCAGTCTGAAAATCAAGCTGGATCCATCAAAAATACAGTCTGAAAATCCAGCTGGATCCGTCATAAATCCAGCAGGATTCGTTAAAAATCCAGTCCCAAAATGCAGCTGAATCTGTCAAAAATCCAGTTCGAAAATTCACCTGGATCCCTGAAAAATCCAGCTAGAAATCCACCATGAAAATTTATTCCCATCCAGCTGGATTTTTTCAACAGGGTGGTTTTTAGTTGCCGAAAATGTTAGGTCCGGAATCATACCGCTTACAATTCTATGCTACCGCTATAAAACTCTGAATAAAATTAAAATAAAACTTAAAAATGAAATAGAAAGTAATTTAATGAAAAAAAATTAATAATATGAGAAAAACAAAAAAAAATTGCGAGTTTCTTTTATATTTATTATTTTTGTTCAGGTGCCATGTAACAATGTAGCTTATTAGCTGCTTTTAATAGTTTAGCGCATAGACACTAAATTATTAAGCTTACCTAAGAGCGGCAAATAAACACCACTCTTTTACTGATGTTTACAGCTGAGCGTATAAACACTCAGCTGTCTGGGAATTAAAGGAAATTTTGGCGGAATCGTAAATGATAATTCAGTTTTAGTATTTAAATATAACTTATTTTTATTAACTACGCTTAGGATTAATATTTACACATGTTATTCACCGGATTTTCCAATCTGTAACAGAAAAGCTAATTTCGTAATCATTAGACTTTAATAATCGAAAAGCTATGCTAGATATGCGTCTAGATCTTTGGAAGAATTCGGGAAACGGTCCCGAGCGTATAAATGCTAAGGACGGCTTCCCTTCTAGATAGATTCGGTAATCGTTCACCGAAGATTTCTCGTGATTTCTCGAAACGCGCTAATTTATACAATTTTGAGTAGAGGGGATTTTTATAAATTTATTTCTTGTGCAGAACTGATCACTGCTCTGTCACAAACCCTTAGAGAGCCGGGATGACGCCTTGAGGTGTCATAGTGTTTTTGGGTAGTTAAGTAGGATCAAAGTGGTTCCTTATGGTTATTGGGGTCACTGAATATGATTCTGCAATGAACATGAAAATTCAAAATGGCGGATCTAACCATTGGATCCACCATTTTGTATTTTATAGTGCTGACTGCAGAATTCAGCGAACTCGATAACCTATATCTGTACATTTTCAAGCCTTGATATAAGGTTTCAAACGTTTTTATCAACTGGGGTTTTACCGTCCCCGGCCTGGATCACGCCTTGACACGTCATGGTCTGACTCGCAAATATCCGACCTTGGTTTGGTTCTAACATAGAAACCTCAAATCACTTTTCAGTACAAATTATAAGCTTTTAAAATTTTTGAAATCCCGGCCCTCTAAGGGTTAAACTTTAAAAAATGTACCGAAGAATGTGTGCATGATTTTTGACAAAAGTAAGAGTAAAAATTATATTTAACCCAGGCTTTACTGCTGCTAAATTATTCAGATTTTTCCATTTTTGATTATTAGATTTTTATGTTTCTCTTTTCACCCTGAGCATATTAATCTTAAATGTTGCCTTTGATATATTATAAAATTGCCTCTATTTTTTGTATAAAAAAAGGTTGTACAGGTAAGGTAATTTTTTTATTATACAAAGGTATCCGCTAGTAATGATGTGCTATTAGTCTTAGAGCTAGGCTAGTTTTTTATTCATCACATATACTTGAATTTTCTATCGATTACCGAATGATGATTTTACATGCATTTTTGAGATTGTCGTTAATTTGATCATACCAAATTAACGGCGAAGTTGAAATTGGTGATTGAGTTACGATTATACCGAATAGGCCTCTAAGTAAAAATTATGCCGAATTGGTGTTTGAGATACAATTATACCGTTAGGAGGCGTCGGTACGAAGAAGTTATCTCGACTCTTCATTACTTTCTTGATAAATATATGTAAAAGCTGGCCATGAAAAATCAAAGTGGCTGAAAAAATTTTGTCTGATAGATAAGATATTCTTGTGCTTCTAAAGTAGAAAATATTTTAACGTAAAGACTAAATTTTATACAAGTATAATTAATTTTCTCTTATCCATAAGATTAAAATTTTACATAATTTTTTCAAAACTCAATTTTTTATACATCATTTTTTAATCAATTTAATTTATCAATTTCAGATTAGTACACAACATTGAGGATTTTGAATGGCCCGTAATAAAAAAACTCTGGCAGCCGTTTCCTGCACTAAACACCAATATTTTTATAATTATCCAACCTGTGCATATAGAAATGCATTAGCATTGAAAATATGCATGCTTGATCAGCAATGCAAAAGCAGTGATGAAGTAGATAATTTTAATTCCATGTGAAACCACTGAATAAACTGAATAAAAAAAATTTTAAGGATGTTATTCACGTTAGACGTATGAAAGACAATAAAAATAGCAAAAGTTGCGTTTTTGATAAAAAAAAAACACTGAATTTTTTAGAAATAACGATGTAAAATTAAAAATACTTAGTGGCCTCACTCTAAAAACTTCATACCTAATTTTCGACGAGGACTCCATTTCTCATGGTTGAAAGACGAAAAGATTTGTTGTTTTTGTATTTAGGCCATTTTTTGTTCTAAAAGTTGCAAAAAAGGGCCTTAAAAGGGCCTTAATGATAAATAATAAATTTTCTAAAAATTATGTGTTTGAAGTTTTTTCTTAGACACGTCATTTTCACACAATTTAGAGTCAAAAAATATCTTTTTGCAAAAATCGCGTGTTTGGCCAACTTTGGATGCTTGTATGTACCAAACTATGGCTTACAGAAACCTGAAAAAATTCAGGGTTACTTAGGGGATTGAAACAAAAATCTCCACAAATTTTTGAGAAAACATTGTTTTTTCTGTTTCGTTTGACGTGGAATTGCACATATTCACCATGGGAGAAAGAAATAATTATAAACTGATACATCTCAGCTGAAAGAAGCCAATAGAATCCAGTCAAAAATATTTAATCAAGATATTATTAGTTTTTGCACCAGCAAAAACTTATGAAATCTATTTGAAGACGACCAAATACCAATCTTATAACTTACAATATAATTATTTTTGGAAATATTTATCATTAATATACAGGGTCAGTTATTTTAATTTAGCCAGTCAATTAATTATTTCACTTAGCAATAGGGTTAACGAAAAATATTTTAGACAAAAGTTGTAGGGTACGGAGGGGATCAACTGGTGGTGACCTTGACCTTGTCCTTGAAGTGAAGGATGGGGATATTCTAAGTCCAGATATGCACCTATGTTAGGGGTGAAACTTACCCACACGGGTCAAAATCTTTCCTAAAACTGTCAAAACTGATATGGGGGACACTGGGTTGGGGAGCTTATTTCGTGAAAATAAATTTTTAAAAAAGTTGTTCGGATTGTTAAAGGTCATATTGTGATGACCTTGCATTTGACTTTGAGTTATATTTTCAAGATCATCCTGTAAGGGACCACTAGTCCGTTGAATCTTCCGCCGCGCACGCGCGTAATTAGATAAGGGGGGGGGGGACGACTTCGCGAATCTTGAACGCGTTCGATCGGGATATGTCTAAATCGCGTCAAACTCGAACGCTCAGACGCTTGCGAGAAAGCCGAGGCGAATTACGGCTCAATAATTTTCATTAACATTATCTCTCAACCGTTAGAAAACCCAGTTGGGGTAAGTAAAGTTGAATACAAAAGATTGAATTCGGTAAAAAGAATAGCTTCTAAATTTTCCCATCGGCTACCAGTGTAAAGAGGCAACACGATGCGCAGTGACCAGAGGAAATCCAGCCCAAACGTCGCCGACATCTCCTCACTGGAGTTGGACTGCATTCGTCTTGCGTCATCCTGGTTGCCCTCAGCGGAAGCGCCGGCCACTATTGTAAGTGCGAGCGAGAACGTTGCGATAAAGCGTGCAAAACGCTTAATATTAAATAAATTTTTGATCTAGCAACCACGAATCTGAGGACACCCTCTTTTTTCTTACTCAAACCCTGTTGAGTCCTTTCAATCCCAAGGTCAATTTCATGTCTTATTTATAACGCAGGCACACAAAAAGCAAAAACTGGTCTGTCTTGTAGACTAGAATATAACACCTGTATGGATTTTGGTCTGCTAAATCTGAATACGACCTTATTTTTTTTCATCACGTTAAGATTTTGAAATATTTTGATCTTTAAGAATTTTAAAATTTGCTGATTTTCAAGGTCAAAAAAAGGTTGCTTAAAGACATTGTACAGCGCCTATCGCGATAATTATATTATGTTACGAATTTTTAATTAAATTATTTTCTTTTGGGATAATTTAATATTCACAGTTCATTCTAGGAACGTTCCTAGAGTGTTGCTAGAGGAACAAAGGAATCATCTCCTGAAGTTACTATAACGTTCCTGAAACGTTTCTAGATTGATAAAATGTCCGCATTCGATTTCAAACCCAATAGTTATCAATGTCAAATTCTTTCCTGTATGGGCGTATCCATAGAACCTTTAATTTTGTATGAAAAAAAAATAAAATTTCAATATGGTGGCACACTTTTGACACTTTTTAGCTGCATTTTTTGGTTGTTAAAGATGATAGAAAAACTCGAGTTGCTCATTTTTTTCGACGCTCAAAAAATTACACCGGAAAAATGCAAAAAATCGTGTTATATTTATTAAAGTAATTAAGTTCATAATTTAACTTGTTCAGTTATTTACAAGTCTCTAATAACATCAAAGCTAGTGGTTCGGAATCCACTATAAACTGTAGGTCCCCTTTGTTGCATGCAAGTGCAACAATGCAGAGCCGTATATGACTCGAAAAGAGAACTTGGGTAGGCTGTAAATATAATAAAAAAAAAAAACTTGTTCAGTTTCATGTGAACAGTTACTTATGTATTATTTTCGAGAATATTTGGATTAATATAGGAGTGAGAATCTATCAAATACGAAATTATTCTACAGGGTGTCTAAAAAGTCCCGCGACAGTATTTTCGCTGAAAAAATTAAATGGGGAAAATCTGGTAGAATTGTCATTTTTTGGGACCCACTATAATTTTGGGTCCTGTGAGTCCCAAGTAAAATTTTTTAAATGCGAATCCCAATTTTTCTTTCAAATTTGTGTTCGGTAATTTTTACGTTCAGATAGGTATTTTTGATCGCATCATGGGTCAGTTTTTGGGCCTTTTGGGCCAAATGTATGTTTTTCCTCTAAAAATGTGTTACTTTAAGTTAATAGTGATTTTACATCATATTCTTAAATTATAGTCAGAGACATTTAGATTGAAGTCCCAAAACCTGTCTTGGGCTTTCCAGACCAAATATCTCTTTTCTCTCACACAAGTTTGTCATTTTGTGTGACAAGTGATTTTGATACCTATTGTTGCTTCCGATAGCTACTTACCACTTAAAATATAAGATATTAGGCTGATAAGGCCCAAATCAGATTTTGGGTCTCAAACTTTGATATTTCGAATTATTAAGTGGGAATACACTGTAAACCCCTTATTACCGGAGAAAAAATCAATATTAGTCTCAGAGGCCCAAAACAAGTTTTGGAGCCTTAATTTTAATGATTTTGAATAAGAATATGCGGTAAAACCACTATCCACGTAAAATAACATATTTTTATAGGAAAAAAACATACATTGGGCCCAACAGGCGCAAAACCGATCCAGGATGCAATCAAATATACCTATTTGAATGTAAAATTTGCTGCTGAAAACAAATTTGGAGGAAAAAGTAAGGGTTCCTATTTAAAAAATTTAACGTTGGTCTCAGAAGGCCCAAAATTGTAATAGGTCGCAAAAAGTGGCAATTCCGCCAAATAGCTTTTTCAAAATCCTAAATTTTTCCCATTTAAAGTTTTCAGCAACAATGCTTTCCCGGCGAATTATTTAACCGCTCCAGTACTTTTTGGACACCTTGTATAGTGATAAATACACCTATCTGTCAAATTTTTACATTGTAGGCTATATAATCGTAAAATATTGATAGAGTATAATTTTATAATCATTATGGGAAATTCAAAACATTTCAAAAAAAGCTCCAAAATAAGTAATTAGTAATTTTGATAATTAAGCATTTTTGTAGTAATTTTTAAGAACATTAATTCACGGTTTACATCATATTTCGAAGGGTTAGAAATAAAATTGTACCTGTGCCATTGAAATACAGCTAATCTGAAAATGAATTGCGCGATCACATTTGGATGAATGTTGATATACAGTGTAACGCCATTTTAGTTTAATACAACAGGATCGAGGAAGGGTTTTTCAATAAACACTCGCAAAATTCTTTCATCAAACTTGACACTTAAAATATTTATTGAAAACACAATATAAAACGAGCGCCAGCTGCCGAAAAAGCAGTACGAATTGTACAGAGCACTAAGGCTATCCCTAGCGCGTTCAACCGACGCGATCACGAACGCGAGAAATTGACGCGACGCGATACGAAAAACGCGATATCGAATCGTACAAACGGAAGTCACTTACTGAGACTTACTGTTGAAAGCGAAAGGCCACTCTTGAAGTTCCTCTAGATATATAACCTTCAACTGCATCACTTCAATATAAATACGTATCTGCACGGCTGGGTGTACGTCACCCAAGGTACTTCTTTGTTTTCTCACACTTCGACATTAATAGGAATTGTCTAGCAAAAATTTATGTTGTTATTTGGAACCATGTATTTGATAACCAAATATTTTTTTCATGATATTTCTTATTTTAACATGATAAAAAAAAATTGTGAAAAAAATTTTCTTCGAAAATTGAGTTTTATCACTTAAAAATTCATAACTCAAGAAGAATTCAATCTTTTTAAAAAAATTTTGTGAATGTACATGTGTCAATATCTACTCTTTGAAAAAAAAAATAGTCCTATACGCGATCTTCTGAAAAGTATATTTATTTTGAAGACTGAAGAGCTGATTTTTTCGCGAA
>JAWWEO010019137.1:0-16896 GCA_035582975.1 Ormyrus labotus | reverse complement strand
CCCCCCCCCCCCCCCCCCCCGCCCCCCCCCCCCCCCCCCCCCCCCCCCCCCCCCCCCCCCCCCCCCCCCCCCCCCCCGCGAGAAGACTGGGTCTATTTGCTCGTAGGTGTTGATTTTGACCTGAGTGTGGACCAACTTGTCATCGGGTGTTTGAGTTTGCTTTGGAAAAATGTCACCTGCTGTTGGGAGATCGCAAGTCCTTTTCGTTTTTTCGTCGCGACATTGAGGGCTCTATATGGTAGATTTTATATTGACCGAGCAGAAGCACAGCTAAGAACAAGATTCGATCGATATTCTCAAGTGAATGAGCTATAACGTTTTTGCGGCAAGTATCAATGACGAAACTCAAATGCATAAGTTGAGCGTTAATTAAGGACGGCGAGCATTATTAAGCAATTACTCACTCAAAGGACGTCAGGACGTTCCAGTTTCACGACTAACAGCCGGTTTGATACAAATTTGCTCTCTTTTCTCTCTTTCTTTTTCTCCTTTTGGTACCTGAGAAATGCATGCGGCATGATTGGCCAAATGGGCGAGGTTACGAACGATCGGGGCCATTGAGGTGTTTTAAAGTAAAACAAATATACTTGCAACGTGCGTCGGTTGTAAACAATTCTATTATTCAAGTATCGCTGCTCGATCGAATGAATTTACTTTTTAGTTTGACTTGAAAGTGTGCTAAAAATTGTTTAAATGCAAATTAGCGATCGTCTAAAGTCCTTTGAAGTTTGTATAAAAAGAGTCGCGCCTTTATATTCGTGCATAAATATTTATGATAACTATCGGACTGAATTTTGTTTATTTAATCAGTTAAAACTGCTTATTTCATGCGGTGATATTGAAATTAATATTCAAGTTTAGCTGGGAGCAAGAGAAATGTCTACCTTAGTCTACAAGGCTAAGTTGTCAGAGAAGTGTCAAAAATTACTCAATGTTACTAGAATCGTAAAATAAAAAATTATTTTATTGTATTGACTGACTGAATAATCTTAAAAAATTGAAAGGTTCAGCCTCCTAGTACGGTTAAAATACGTTTTAAAAACAATATTTTCGCTTAATAATCCGATTAAAAATATGCAAATTCTTTAAATATATCCGCGAAAAAAAAATGGAAAGACCCATGCATTCATACATTATTATCTACAACGATTCACTCGACCGCCGACAGACCGCCAGCGACTCAAAAATAGAAGCTAACCCAAAAACCCAATTTCTCTGAAATCGAAAGAAATCCTTCGGGGATCCACTAAACCGATCAATGAACATGACTAGAAACGCGGGCAACGCTCTCTCAAGGTCCAATGTCAGTCGTTGAGTTTTCCTCTAAATCGATGAAAACGGCCGCGTCGCTCTCGCGAGTCGGATACTCGCACGCATCTGTCGGCGGCGGCGGCGGCTGCGCGCACTTTTCCTCTCTCGGCTCGTAATCGGCTGCGTAATGCACGCGTAATACGCGGGCCCGGCGACTCGTCGCTCGGCGCCCGTCGCGTAATACAAAACTCGGCGCGTTAAACTTCCGTAGAAAGCGAGCGCGCGATTTACATACTCGCGGCCTTTTAGCGCGTCGTGAGCTAACCAAGGTGTGTCCTTATTAGACGCTCGGAGGAATCTGTGCTGTTTTTCGTGGCTTTTCGATTTCACTGATTTTCCGCTGGTTGGCGGCGGGAAAACCGAGCGCAATTACAGTTTTGAAAAAAGTTTCTGATAAAAATAATAATTTTTATCTTCTTAAAAGCTCTTTCAAAATCTAAATTTGAAATTTCACAAGCCCGATATCGTCAAACCTTCATCAAAGGCAAAGTCATAAATAATCATCAAATTGGCGTTTCGAATAATTATCAGCGTCGCAAAAAAAAAGGCAACGATTCGAGAAAAGAAAGCGCCACGCGAGACGCGTCTGTCTGCACGCCGGTGACGAAGCGAATCTGCGAGGCCCCTTTGAAAGTGCATACACGGCACCGCTACATACAGATATATATATATATAAGCCAAGTACTCGAGGTAAAGACGTTCTTTCCCCGGCGAGAGATGCGCCAATAAGCCATTGTGCAACCTGTGCATACTTGCCGAGAGTCGGCGCAGCCGCTTGAGCGAGAGATGTAATTGAAGACGGCTCGGACGGATTTATTGGCGCCGAGCTGCTGCCGCTTCTACTACTGTTCTCCGCGCGGAGAGAATGCATTCGCGCCGTAATGATTGACGCATTAATTGAAAGAGGATAAAGATCCATTGATCATTTTACGCTTTTATGAAAGAAAATTTCTGGCGAGCTAATCGTCGGGCGAACTGGTCGTTAGGAAACTCGGAATTGGCAATTTGTTCGCTTGGAAATCTTTGATTTAAATTTTGAGCATTATTTATTGAGATATTGCCGTTAAAATATTTAAAGCTGTAATGTGCGACTGAAAATTTTTAAAGTAGCGTAAGAAAAATAAGGTATTTAAGCTTCCTTTAGGAGGAAGCAAAATTGGCTAAATTACATTAATTGGCTCGAGTGATTTATTACTACAAAAAAAGACGGAAACAGAATAATATGATTTAAATTTAAATATAAGATAATTTTTAACGAAATCTGCTTGCTTATTTATTGTAAGTTTTAAATTATGTGCGGTCAAGAAAAAGGAAATTCAAATTACACCGCGTGATCCTCGAAATCTGGCAAGGTCGTCTTATACGCCGTCTTATAAATCGAACGTTAACATCGAACCTTTCAGACGTCTCATATCTCTTTGCCAACATTCTGAAAAAAATAGGACTTCCCGCGTGAGCCCTCGAGCATTTTATTATTCTAATGCGAGGGTGATGTAATTCTGGCGTGAGTTTTCTAGATCAATATCTCGAACAGGTCTAATGTCGTGTGTAAGTAACCGAACGGCCTGGGGAAGAGTCTGGTAATTATACAAATACTGCTTTGAATTACTGAGAAGGAGTTAAATGTTTAAGTTAATTTGAGCACTAATGGAGGCATTTTATCCAAAAACGCTTTAAAAAATTACATAATTGGTAAAGTAAGTTCTTCAGTGTATGACTCTAAGAGAACCTTGCTTGAATTCTTAAAATAGAAGATGCATTGAAATTCTACTCTATAGTGAACTTACTTGACTTGCACATGACATAATAGTTCAATTAAATAAAAGAAGGCTTTAAGTTTTTAGAATGCCAGAAGCATGAGTTTTAAAAGGAATTTTAATTTGTTATACTTTAAAGTGAGTAAACAACTTTAATATAAAAAATGAATTTTTAATTACAATTTTCATGTAAAGATTAATTTTTTAATTAAAAAAAAAACGAGGAAAAACTATTATTTTTAATATACGCGTTCCAGTTTTCAGTTTTTAAAAAAAATTTATTTTACCGTGCACGTTTCACCCACATCTATTCTGCTTTTTCTTGCATTGAGTAGACATCATTATTCGTTAAAATTATTATATATTCTTTGTTATTTCATTAATCATTAATAATATCAACTTTTATTATAGTACCTTACCAAAAATACAAAATTTTTTTTATATTTTAATTCGTTAAACTGTTTACACTACTGGTTGTCACTTTTTAAAAAATTAAAAAATTGTATAGTTGTGCCCACTCAAAAATGAAGGTAACAAACGGCACAAGAAGTGTTAATAAGTAATTAACCTTGTAACGTTGAAAACATAGTAAGACAACAGAGTTTAGAGTTTAACGGTCTTACTCAAGTTCAAAAACATTTAAAAACGATTCTAGTATTTCTTCCATATTTTCCGATCTAAATCACTATGTAAAATAAAAAGTTGACTCGTATCAAGGACTCTTTTCAATCACAATATTTCATCAGTGTCTAATTATTTCTTTTTTTCGCTACTTCTTAGAACATATGTTTATTTCGCGTTGGGCTTTAAATTAATAGCTAGGTTGTTTTTGTCGTAATGTATGGAAAAGCTATATACCTTCAATCAAAATTAATTCAATATTTTTCTTAACATACAAGAAGAATTCTTTTTATATCCTTCTATTTAAAATTGTTTTTAAAAAATCACCATCAAATTTTACAGTTCATTCATTGCAAATTACGTATACGCATAAATAATAACCGCTTTGACTAATTTATACCATTAATGTAAAAAGTTAATAACCTTAAAAAAGTTGAAAAAAAAAATTGAATTTCCTCAACTAATAGAAAGACGAAAAATGCTTTCGCGAATAAACACGTTATGTGTAACTGAATTCCATGTTTTATTACTTATTTCTCTTATTTACATGACCATAAACCGTCCGCAGTAAACTTCTTCAATACCGTATTTCTCAACGAGCGCCCGTAAAAAAATTGCTTGCTTTTCTTCGCCTCGAAACGCCATCCGATTCAATTCCAAAGTTTCACGCCTTCCCCTCCGCACCTGACTCTCCACCAATCCAGCAATCGAAGCAAAACAAAACCTCTTTCTCCTCTATTAAACGCCATCGCGAAGAAAATCTCTCGCCCGGCGAGAAAGTCGCGGAAACGAGACGAGCCACGCGCTGCATCTCGGCCTCCTCGCGGGTTAAAAAAAAAAAAAAAAGGTCGGCACGCGCGAATAATCGCGCATCGTGAAATCTCATTACGGCGCGGCGCATAGTCGAGATGAATGGACCCGGACCCGTTTCCTGCCGAGGCTGTAGAAATCGACCTGAATCGCCAATGGGACACGGAAAAGCCGTAGCGCGCCGGAGCGCGAGGTGCTCTTCTCGCCGGCACTGTGTATCAATTCCCGTTTTCGATGAGCCCCGGTGAAGCCGCCACGTAGGTCGAGAGTATAGACAATAAGACCTATTAGCCAGCTGTGCCAGATACCTGCTTGCGCTCAGCTGAGCTGCAGCCTCTGCTTCTTACTCCCTTTCTCTCGGTTCTCTCGCCGATTATCCGAGAGTTTAAGGGCACGGCTCGATTGAGGACGTTTCGTGGTATTCGTTGCTGCAAGTGTGCAAGCGGGATTTTCGACCGCAAAGGTCGTTTATTGTAAGGATTTAGTTAGATGCTGAGTTTTTAAGCAGTTGCAATTAACGTCGGAATGTTTTTTGACTTGATAAGTGCGCGATCAGAGTTAATGGTACGGTTTTATGCTGGAACTAATCACATTATTATAAATGAATTCTTATTTATAATTTTAGATTGTATCCTCCAACACTTTTTACAACTAAATACCTCATCAAGTTAAGGAATAATTATGCCCGTTCGAATTATGTTTGGGAACTTTAAATTATTTATTTATAAAAACTCCACGATAATTTTTCATTTAAACGAATGATTTTTCTCCAATTTTAATTTATAATTGCTTTTTTTTTTTATTTAAATTTTTGTCAGAAAAAGATTTGAACACAAAATCAACTTTTATCTTCCAATTGCATATTTACGATTCCATAACTTCTATTTTTTTTTGCCTTTTTTAATTTACGTCACCACAGTTTTTCTTTACTTCCTTTTACGTTCAATGAGAAAATTTTTAGAACCATATTAAGCACTCGGTGTCGTAATTCTCTAGTTTTAAGTGTCATTTTTTCGCGATATTAATTCTTAACTGTTTTTTCTGCTGATTTTTATGACATATTGAATCTTCATATTTATGAACTTTGTACTCGTAATTTTCACCGCTGTCATCGTTCAAAATGAATCGCCAAAGGATTTTCGTAATGTCAATAAAACGTCACAGACTTTTTTTCATTCTTTCAATAAATTAACTAAAAATTTGAATTACCTGTAGATGAAGGGACCGACTTCCTGCAGTTTCGGTTTCTCCTGGTAGGCCAAAAAGTTCTCGGCATTCGTCACATTGAATATGTACACTTTGGTTAGACGAACAACACCCGGTTTTTGCCAATATTGAAAGCTGAGTGAGCCATTCCACAGCCTCAATTGCTGTTATAAAATAATAAAACGTTCGTATATTGTTCAATTGATGCTTTCTTATATGATTGGATAAGTGGCAGGATTTCAGCTGCACTTTAGCTGCGTGTCAATTGAATAACGCCGCTGCAAGTGCATCTGATTATTGGGTTAAAAAAATGAATTTTCTAGTAAAAAGATTAGCAAAACAGCGTCATTAGTACCTAATGTTATTCAAATAATGTTAAAAACGTGTTATCTTCGATTTGATAAATAAGATATCGATAAGAGCCGATGAAATTAATCAGATCTTTTTGTACTACTTTCCGGGTTTAATAATTTACTTTTTCACCGGTAATAAAAATGTGTGAAATAATGTATAAATTATACGAAATTACTTTTTACTAGACTCTAATAAATCAATTATTCATACTTCTATCAAAGAGAAAAATACAATATATTCACGAAATTTGCCACCAATGCATGCACCGTTATTTTATTTTTCGCAAACCGCAGCTGTAAATGACGAGTAATTATTTAGTCCACTCTAAAACTATCTTACTCAAATGAAACCGTAACGATTCCATTTTCACTCGAAGAAGCAAAGAAAAATCAAAACAATTAGTAAAGCAAAACAGTTACAGCTTGTGCAGACTCCGTGACAATACCGTGTAATCTCTCTCTTTCAGACGCGAGGACAATGCTCGGCTACTTTTCCCATTCTCTATCCACCAATGCAAAGACCATCGTCCTGGTTAACGGGGCAAAAGCGTGTGCGGAAATATCAAGTTCACACCTCGTGAATTTATCGGTCGCCGTCATTGCTCTCCTTACAGCGGAGGAATTGCAACGATGCTACTGACTCGAATCGTGGACCCGCTATTTTTTTTTTTTTGCGCCCACAGCCGAACTTTCTAAACACGTCCTTTTTGCGGCCGACATTAGGAACCCACCGGGTTATAAAGATACGTAGTAGCGATATACTCACTCGTAGAATGACGTAATCGACCCACGGTATACTGCTAAGTATGATGCCAATTGTCAGGGCAAGAAGTCCGAAAAGTATGACTGCTATTCTACCTGAAAATGACGGAGAAAAAGTTGATTGATTAATAGCGACTTCGAAAAAAAATTGATTTTATCCAATTTATGCTACCTGGCTTTTTATTATCATAGCCGAAATTTCATGCAGATGTTGAAAGAATAAGGGATTTTTTTTCTTACGCTAATTATTTCTCAATGCTTGCCTTAATTCCGTCCGTATATCATATTCGTAAGAGTTACAAGATATTCAAGTCCAAGCCTTATATATACAGGCAAAATTATACTTTGCACAAATTACTCAATAAATTACATATTGAATACCATTAAATGCAGTACGTAAATAAAACTTATTAATTATCGATATACTTTTTATGCACCATTAAATTAACCGCTGATAATTGCAAGAAAATTTATCGACCCTAATAATTTACACAAGATGAACCGCCGTAAACATTCCACTCCTTACCCCAGCCAATCTCCCTTTCTTCAAAACGCCTCTCTGTGCGTAAATACCCGACAAACAAAACCAACGAGCGGACAGTTTCATTCTCGGACTAACTACCGCTCACACGCGAGCAATAAAAGCTCCCGTGCAAGAGCTTAACGAGTGCGAGCGGCCGAGCGAGAGACTTTCGCGGCGTTTTCCTCCATTCATGAAGATCGAAGAGGCAGCTCCGCGGTGAAAGGAAGTTTTTCGTGATAAGGAGCCTCGTAATAGCTAAATAGGACGAGCGACTCGCTCGCTGACCGACTTACCGCTCCTCTGTAATTTCGCGAACGCGGAAGAGAGCCGGGACCTTGTTAGCGAGGAGAGCTCGTCGGCGCGATAGGGTAACCAAGCCAATTACCGCCGTTTTCATTTAACTTCGTCCGAGCCTTGCTCGTTGCGCGTGAATTTTGAGGATTTGGATTTCGGTTTTCAGGGATTTTCGGGGAGGGAGAAGAAAGTTTGAGCTTAAATTCCGTTAATTTCTTTAAGTGAAGACTAGTATTAACCAAATATCTAGAAAAAATTCCACGGCATTCCTGTACGCTCCTAGATACATACTGTACAGGCACAATTTGATTAAACATTTTATTAAACTAAAAAAAAATTAAAAGAAAAAACTAATTAATACAGACTTAATACAGACAGTTTTTTTTCTTTAATCGACAAAGTCTCTTATAAATTTTTGAAATTGTCAAATATTTGTCAACAACATTATGCAATAAGTATTAAAAAAGGTCTGCGTGAAAAACGCGTCTCTCTAAATGCCATAGATAAAAAGTTATAAACAAATTTGTAGTCGCGACGTCGCGAGTCGAGCAAGCTCAAAGACGATTCTTGTCGCGGCGTGCTGATGCGCTCCCTGTCTAGTATACGGCTGAGTGGTGCTTGTATTTACCAACTTTCTTTGCGATTCGGTCTTATTGCTCTAAAAGTAACTCATTTATATTTTTTAAAACATCAATCAATTCAGCGTTAAATTTTCTTTCTTCTCATGTGTTTTTTGTTATCTTCCTATTACTTTAAATATTAAAAAAGTGCTCAGAGTATAACTTCCACGTATGTATGATGCTAATCCCATATTAAATAAAGATTAATTTTAATAATTAATATCTCCGAAAATAAATGGTCAATCGTGTTCAAATTTTGTGAGTTTTTTCGCAATAAAAAATTTGTATGATTGTGGTATTATTTTGATAAAACTGAGGACCCTCCTTAATTGCAGAACGTAAAATGACGTTTTTATTAATCATCGTAATTGAAATATAATTATAATCATGAATAAGTAAATATATACAGTAATAAACGCTCGTTCACTTAACTCACAGATAAAAATTCAATCGCAAACGAAATAGTATCACATCCCGCAGCGAGAGTCGCGTTTCATCCTATTTTTCATTCCGAATCAGCATCAACAGCCTCATAAAACCCGATAAAGAAAAAAAAGCCAGACGACAATAAGAAAAGCCTCGCCGGCCCGAAGCACGCAAATATCCATCAATAGCCGTCGATTATAAATCTCCCTCGCACTTTCAGCGACTTTACTTACCTATATACTCGAACCGAGATACTCCGTGTCTAATTAGGGCATTTAGCCTACAGGCGGTTAGGCGCGCGCTCTTGCTCGTGGCTACCGGTTTCAAGCTGGACGGCAAGGTCAGGTGCGCTACCGCCGAGCTGCCAGATGACATGCAATCCGACTTGCTCTCCACCGGCCAGTCGGGAGTAATAGGATTTGGTAGGTACTTAATCGAATTAGCAGCGAAGTGGTGTAGTGGGTTGCGAAATGGGACTTTTTTTTTTTGTCTTTTTTTCGAACGATTCGGGTTGAGTTAATAAAGAGATCGAGCGGTTCTCGGAAGAGCAATACACCGCAAGTTCGCGATGTGGTGGAAATGATCGTACACACTACGATAATAGCTATCATTTTTTCGCGATTTTTTCAGGGGCGACAAAAAGCCCGATAACGTCTTATTGACTTGAAAATGCAGGATGACGATCGTCGCGGTGGGAAAAAACTGTCGCACGTTTGATCAAAACATTCGCGTTCACGAAAAACAAATAATCACTGCTGGCGCTTTTTGCCCGCTTATGTAAAATTAAAGCCTCTTTACCGAGCGCTAATTGCAACGTGCATTGCGCTGATGAGGTGCCTATAATGGAAGATA
Organism: Ormyrus labotus; assembly: GCA_035582975.1. Classification (NCBI taxonomy): domain Eukaryota; kingdom Metazoa; phylum Arthropoda; class Insecta; order Hymenoptera; family Ormyridae; genus Ormyrus; species Ormyrus labotus. Next base: position 7,361 of record JAWWEO010019137.1, on the reverse strand, counting down.
TCGGAGTCGAGCTACGTGATGCTTAATCAAATTGGAAACACGTGAAATAATCGAAACTACATTTTCCTCATTTCCAACCAGGCCACGACAGAAAATTACAGCATGCTAATCTGTAATTTTCTTATCACACAAACGTACTTTCAATCTCAATTTATTTTTATGGCCACCTCTGAATATCCTTCTGCCACCTGGGAAAAAAACGCGTAAAAAGTATCGTCGCTGCTTAGAAAATTATAAACTACATTTTAGAAACAGCACCCCGGTAATTCATACTAATGACGACAATAAATTTTATAAAATTGTTAAACGGCAAAAAAGACATCGACTATTCTAAAGATAAATACTCGTGACATTCATTATCCCATCTCCAGCCTCAAACCTGGACAAGAAGAATCCGTGATCATAAAATTCAGTCATCATAATACATCTACAATATCCATCAATAAAACTAAAAGCAAAAAGCGCGCTACTTGCTACAATAATTACGTCTCCGTCGATCGCGCGAAAAGTTGGTCAGTTTTTATTCACCGGGCGTAAACAATGCCGCGCCACTCGGTCAGGAGGGTTCAACAACTGCCGAGCGACTTGAGCGATCGTTAACGTCTTCTTTCTCCGAGCCGGCATGAGGCGCGTTGAAATCGCCGCTTCCTCGGTACAAGCCAAGGCTAACGCGTTTGTTAAGTCGGAAAAAAGAATTTTCGACAAAAAGCCGCCTGCTGTCGTAACGAAGCCCCGCAATAATGCATGGAATATACCGGAGTTTTTGTCCGGAAAAATAGACGCGTCGAGTGCGAAAGTATTACGCCATTTGCTTTTTCGTTTGTCGATTCGTCACGAAGTGAGACAAAGGTCTCGCTCGCAAAAAAGTCGCAGCATTAGTTGATGAGAATTGTGCGGTCAGAAAGGTGCATCAATAACTGCATTCAAATTGTTTAACTCTAATGGCCGTTACGCAATTTGAAGAAATATTGTACTGTTCGGATGAAATCAGAGCTTTCTTTGCATTCTTAAAATTACTGTTTGCACTTTCAGATATCCGCGATAGACGCAATACGTAATCCATTCCTATTACGCTTAATTAAATGGCTAAAACGGAAAAGGAGCCCGCGAAAGAAACTTCACACAAATATGTGCCGATAATTTCTAATTGCATAATCCCAATAACAATTCAATCTCTGCTTGAATTCTTTAGCATTCGAGGCAGCATCGCTTTCTCATCTAATTTTCCAGGTAGAAACGTAACGACAGGGAAAACCATAAAACGGAATTATCCTATATTAATGCCTACTTCTCCTCAGATCGGAATCAATCATCTCGATATCGGCGTTTCCCACTTTTCCCCCAAGCCGACATTCCCAAGTATAAGCAGGCGCGTATAACATTTATGTAAAGATTGCGCAACTTTCCATACACTCGGCAAAATCTCGATGTTTCTATCGTGGATGTTGTTCCCAACGGTTCGATTACGAAATGGCCGAGGAACCGAGTCTCGCGCGTAATTGTTTCAGATGTAATCCGCCGGCGACTAACATGATCGGTGACGTCACGTGATCCAGCCTCCAATGGGGTTCCGTTCCGTTGGCGGAAAAGTATCCGGCGAGTGGTATTCTGTAATGTTTACGGCGCAGCATCCGTGAGATCGCGTGCGAAAGTCATTCCGAGGAAAGTCGCGGATTAGAAAACGTAACGTGGAAAACGTAACTGGTTACGAGCGGGAGCTTAAACTAGCACCAGTAGTTCTAGATCGATGTAACGTTATCGACAGTCTCATTTAATTCATTTTCTTGCAGTTATATCTGCATCTGTGTACTATCTTACAAGCCAGATTGCGTTTTGCTTTTCAGATTCTAAGCTTTATTCTGTTATTGTGATGGCTACTTACATAGCTATGGATAAAATGTTATTTTTAAAACCAAAAAAGCAGCGCTAATACACAGTACAGCTACAATGGAGTTAAAATTGCGTCATTCAAATCTGCCCGATCACTTTGAATTCGACGCTCCGAATCGATCCATCAATTAGTGCCGTCCGTCGGTTCCCCGAGTACAAGGAAAAGCACGGTCTCTTGCGCAAAGGCCCGAGAGCGTCTGGCAACGAAATGTATCCAAAAGATTCCCGAGGCGACGCCCAAATTCCGCGGCTCCGACTAAAGAGAGTCGAGTGGGAATTTGCATTTACGGGCGTGAAAGGCATCGACCGGTCCTTTTTCTGCCGGACGCTGCAGCCGAAGGCCGAGGACCCCGAAAGTTTTCGTCGCCTCTGACCCTGACTTCGATATGCGCGAGGAGAGAAAGAGCGTCTAACTGCTCGTGTCAAAGTACTCTTTCTCCGGACCAAGTCCTTCGCGGTCCATTCCTACCAAGGTCAGCTGGAGAGAGAGAGAGAGAGAACAGGTGAGCTTGTTTGCTGGCTCGCGAGAGGTCTTTCGGGATGCAGCGTCTGCAGAATTCGAGGGTCATTGCCTAACGTCGAAGAAAGTATTTCCGACAAGCGGCTGACGGTCGTTCGCAGATTATGGACGGATATTGGATGCACGTAAATGTCGGAGACGTGCCGAGCAGGTATCGATTGGGTCTTCTAATTCTTGAAAACGAGGCCTTTGTCTAAATCCTATAAATAAATTTACTTATCCTTTTGAGCGATTAGAGCGTATGCAACGGATATCTGCATATAAATAGTTCTATAGTTTCAATAACAAAAAAATGCTGACCTCGTAACGGACGCCTCGCTCGTCAAATATCATAGAATTATTTAAAAAGGCATGACCGACAGGGTACAAAAAACTTATGCCATCCAAGGAACGTGACTTCTCAAAATGCTAAAAAAAATCGTTACAAAAAGTACGTTTCTCTCGGAAACTACTGACATCAAACGCGCTCGAAGATAAAATCTCAAACACTTACGGCTCGTTTACTCGGCAAGAACTGGTCGTAAATATTTTAAAGACTTAGAATTGCGTTACGCATCACAATCATCATAAAATCGACATATATTCTAATCAGTACAAACGCTTCTATTCTAGTAGCAAAGACCCACTGATTTACTTAGCCTCTTTAATGCTAAAAGTTATCTTGTAACGGTGTCCCCCTTTTCTATGGGCAAAAAGCGCAATTAGAGCAATCGTTCTTTCAAATCCAGGGGTAAAAAGATCGGAGAATGACGGTTATAGAGTCCGGATTCCGTGCAAACTTTTTGCCGACCGTCACGTGAAAAGCAAACGTGATAGGGTTCAAGATATCGGAGTGTGACGTTATTAGTGCAGCACGGAGAGGTATATTTTTGAGTCGGAAAAGAAAACCGAGATGACGCGGTGATAAACTTTTAGTTGTTTTACAAATGTCACGATTTTTTCGCTTCAAGATTAATAAGTTACCTTTGTTTCCTTAATTAATTACTTACAACGAGTGCGTCACTTTTCAAACTGCGACATTTTATTAGCCTTTTCGCTCGTTGTATATCGAAAAAAAAGAAAAGGGTCAATTCGCGCCATCATAACCCAGAAAACTCCCGCCCAACACGATTACCCAAATCCTCTCAAAACTACCTTCCATCGACACGTACCCGCCCAAGAAAAAAACAGCCCCCTCTATCCCATAGCCACAGCCGATCAGAAATCCAAGCGCCCGCCGCCGCGATCTTTCAAAATCGGCGCGCGCACGTGGAGCGCGATAGGCAGCGGCGAGCCACGTGTGAAAGTGCCAATGCCGCTGCAGGTGCAGCTCCCGCACACACACACGGCGAGCCATTACCCGCGGGCGCGTGCGTGCGCACCCATTGCATAAACGCGAGCCCGAGATCTCTCTCTCTCTCTCTCTCTCTCCTTTCTCGCCGCCATTGGGCAAACCGAGGCGCCGCGCGGGACACGCCGATTTTTGGCGAGCGAGGGTAAAAGGAGCTCTCCGCGGGTTAAGGGCCACTTCGCGCGGCAAGGAGAGATGTATTTTTAGCCGCGCGTTTGCTTCGGTTATTGGGATATTTCGTTGGTTGCTCCAAAATTGATATAACTAAACTTTTTCGAAATAAGAGTACAAAGTACCGCTGTTTTGCATGAGTCTGAAAACATTTGAGCCCCGGAGCTCGTTGAGAAATTTGATGAAAACGAGAGAAAATATGCCTGGTATCGCGTGCAAGCTACGCGCGCGCGGAAAATGTCAGACGCGTCTTGCTGTACTTTGACTGAATCCACTTGCATGTATGCTCTGCAAATATTCCTCCTTCTTTTTTGAGATCTTTCTGCGTCTTTAACTGTCGACGATGAGAACACTCTTCTTGTTTAGCATATTTTGTATTACGTTTCTTTGGATTGTCAGATATACCATGCAATAATTACCGAAGGTAAATGAAAAAATTCTATTATAACGCATTTATCCCATCCTTCAATTTTTCTCAATGTCTCGATAAAAAAAAACGCTTCTCAGCTCGCTTTTCTCGTGTGAGAGAGTTGAGCTGAAGCGCCGGAAAAAAAAATTGTTTCTCAATCAGCCTCTGAATTTTTTCTCCGCGCTAAATCTCACGTGAAATAAATAACGCGCATACGACCGATTATTGCACAAGCCATCAAACTACAACCTCTTCATAAACTTAGAAAAATAAACCGCTCCGACTTTCGAAGCTCTTTACGAACCTGTACACTAACAGTAAACGCCGTTTTGGCACCGCTCATACGACTAACGATGTAATCGCACGCAAACTCCGCGTACGTTCGCGAGTGCTTTTCGATTTTACGGCCCGTTTTCCCCATCGAGTATATATACGCGGAAGCGATCGGGAAAAATAAGTAAATCGCGGCCAAAAAAAAAAAAAAAAAAACGAAAAAACAGGTATTGGTCAACAACAAAAATTGTAATAAACATCTCTGACGCGATCACCGGTGGAGAAAAAAAGGATGAGGAAAGATTTTATTATTATTTCGAGACCCCTTCCCCGAATGGGGATTCACGTATTCCGGCGCACGTGCATCACGTGTGCGCCTCGTTACACGCGATACTTTTTTTTTTTGCCCTGTCGCTTTATCGCTTCCGTTTTTGTACCTTCTGCAAATGGATTTCGCGGTACGTGAGATCGGCAATATTTCGTACTTATGGATTCCTTGGATTATAGGCGGAAGTGCTTGAGAGATCGATGCGTATCGCGCCGAGCTGAAACTCGTTTCGTAAATTTTGTTAGGAGAGGTTCAAATGTTTGCGCTTTGATTAAAATCAAGTTTTGTAACGGTAGAATATAGTAAGTAAGATTCACGCGCGAAACGATTTGTTAGGAATAATAAAAATTCAATATTAAAAATAATTATTCAAGGCTCGCATATTCATGGCAAGACGCTACCATAAATTGACGAAATTTAAATGATTTCGCGTCATTCACCGCGTCTTGCACGCGAATGAAATAATTTAAAAACAAACATTCCTCAACGGTCAGAACATCGCCGCTGAACCTCACCTTCATTCGACTAAAAGGTACCCACCGGATCCCTAAGCAAAATTTTCGAATTACCTCTCCGAAAAAGCAAAAAAAAATCAATACAACAATCCGCGAACTTCAGCCAAAGCATACAATTCCCGCATAAATTACTCGAAGCGGGCAGGCCGCCTATAAATACGCACAAGTCTCAGGAGCAAGTGAGGCGAGACCAGCTTGACCGTGTGGCAATGGTATCTCTTTCTCTCTCTCTCTCTCTTTCTCGGATACATATATAGTTTTTTTTCTTCTCTCCCGCCGCGGCACGCGGCTTTCGCAAAAGCCCCAAGGTAAGGTCCGAAATTCCAGGCGCGATGAACGGCCGCGACCACCGCGGAAAATTACCTTTCCAAGTGCCCGAACGGTTGATCAACTTCGATATAAGCACGCGAGCACTAATTATTACGTTCCCAAGGCGGCGCTTCGTGAGCGCTGTTTTTTTTCTAAAGAGCTGCCGATTCATTTGAGGGCTCCGTGCGAGACCCGGACGAGGTGTATTAATCTCGGCAGCGGTTATTCATTGGGAAATCATGCTTTTTAAGGTCTTTCTGGTGGTAAGGTAATCTTAAAAATCCCAAAAATTAATAACTAATTGGTCTTTGTAGACAGAGTATAATGCTCTTATATTTTTAACTCTTTTGTTTTCATCAAATGACACGTGAACTTTTATTTTTATTTCTCTCTCGGAAATATGTCTCGCGAGATAAACAATCAACCTTTCAGACTCGTGTCGAAATGTATACTATTTTAGAAAACTTAACGATAATTGGAAATTGACGTGAACATTACGTCCTGATTAAAGAAGATAATGTCAAAAAGTATTCTGAAAAGAATTTAAATAATTTCAACAAGATTAAAGCAAGGAAAAACGTGACTTTTATGCAAGTGCTTGCATAATAAAAGACATTCTTTTTAACAAAACAAAGAAGCAAAAGGACCAACTTCAATTCGCACAAATCTATATATAAACATTAAAGTTTTTCCTTAAGCGTTGATTTATCAAAATTAGCTTGCTTGTTGATATCAAGAGCTTTCAACGAGCAATTAATCATGCGTTAACATAGCTGTCTAAGCTAATTGCAATGTTTACTATTACTATTGATTACGTATCAATACGCAGCTCGTAATTTCAGGCCGCTACTCTATAATGAAATTATTCTTGACAATGTACCATTAAGTTGAATAAGACACTTTCTTATGAAACAAAAAGCCTCGTAGGCTTTCTTTGTATCTCTCGGTAATCGGCGATTTTATGTAACAGACAATAAGCCGATCAACGTATGCTTTCATCCCGAAGAGATAAATTTCGATCTTATTTCTCAGCGAGTAATGTCTTTATTCGATCTGTCTCTTGCGGCAGATCGCGTGTGTTTAAATTATCGGAATTTCCGAACGATTGGCGCAAATTTTCTCAAGGCGCGTGCATTCTGCAAATTACGTGCGCCTGCACTTGGAGATTCACTCCTAATTGTAAATATAAATTGCCAAGATTGAAGGCAGTAACAGCTTTGTGGTCTCGAATGACACGTTCTGAGATAATTTGTTTTTATAACTTATCTTGGTAATTTTGGATAAATATCGGTAGCGGTATTCCTTAATCTTGTTGTTGTTGAAATTATGGTTTACGTACACGTGCTCAAAAAGTGAACATTAATTAATTGTTTGGATTTAAATTGAGCGATGACTAATCATTCATTATATTTAAAAATATATATATGACTCACATAATTATTATTGTTTTGCAAAATTTTTCGGTTCAAATATTAAAAAGAGAACATTTTTCACAAATTCAATTTTTGAAGTATTTAACAAATTATCTATTAATCGAGACATTATCCCTGGTAGAATTTCCAGCATTGAAAATGGCCAGAAAAATAGTTAATAGATAAGTCCCGTGGCTATTTAAT